>CAKAJE020000508.1:0-98890 GCA_916610135.2 Macropis europaea | reverse complement strand
TGGTTAATTTAAGATGTCAGCTAAATTTTATCACATCTGTTGAATTTACGTCGCTCCTATTTCAGATAGCGTACTGGGCTAGGCGGCATCTTGAAGCGCGTGGAATGGCGAGTAAAACGCACTATTAAACTTCTATGATAGGGCAATCAGAGACCCGAATAGATCATTTTATATTTTGGTTAATATAAGAATTCAGCGAAATTCTATCACATTTGTTCAATTTACGTCGCTCCTATTTCGGATAGCTTATTGGGCTAAGCGGCATCTCCAAGCGCATGAAATGGCGAATAAAATGCACTCTTAAACTTCTAGGCAAGGGCGAACAGAGACCCGATCAGATCACTTTACATTATGGTTAATAAAAGAATTCAGCGAAATTCTATCACATTTGTTCAACTTACGTCGCTCCTATTTCAGATAGCGTATTGGGCTAAGCGGCATCTCAAAGCGCATGAAATGGCGAGTGAAATGCACTATTAGATTTCTATGGTAGGGCGAACAGAGACCCGATTAGATCATTTTATATTATGGTTAATTTAAGAATTCAGCGAAATTCTATCACAATTGTTCAATTTATGTCGCTCCTATTTCAGATAGCGTATTGGGCTAAGCGGCATCTCGAAGCGCATGAAATGGCGAGGAAAATGCACTATTAAACGTCTAGGGTAGGGCAAACAGAGGCCCGATTAGATCATTTTATGTTATGGTTAATTTAAGAATTCAGCAAAATTCTATCGCATTTGTTCAATTTACGTCGCTCCTATTTCAGATAGCGTACTGGGCTAGGCGGCAACTTAACGCGCGTGGAATGGCGAGTAAAACGCACTATTAAACTTCTGTGATAGGGCAATCAGTGTCCCGAGTGGATCATTTTATATTTTGTTTAATATAAGATTTCAGGGAAATTCTATCACACTTGTTCAATTTACGTCGCTCCTATTTCAGATAGCGTATTGGGCTAAGAGGCATCTGAAGGCGCATGAAATGGCGAGTAAAATGCACTATTAATCTTCTGGGGTTGGGCAATCAGAGACCCGATTAGATCATTTTATATTATGGTTAATTTAAGATGTCAGCTAAATTTTATCACATCTGTTGAATTTACGTCGCTCCTATTTCAGATAGCGTACTGGGCTAGGCGGCATCTTGAAGCGCGTGGAATGGCGAGTAAAGTGCACTACTAAACTTCTATGGTAGGGCGAACAGAGACCCGATTAGATCATTTCATATTATGGTTAATTTAAGAATTCAGCAAAATTCGATCACTCTTGTTCAATTTACGTCGCTCGTATTTCAGATAGCGTACTGGGCTAGGCGGCATCTTCATGCGCGTGGAATGGCGAGTAAAATGCACTATTAAACTTCTAGGGTAGGGCAAACAGAGACCCGATTAGATCATTTTATATTATGGTTAATTTAAGAATTCAGCAAAATTCTGTCACATTTATCAATTTACGTCGCTCCTATTCCGGATAGCGTACTGGGCGAGGCGGCATCCTAAAGCGCGTGGAGTGGCGAGTAAAATGTACTATTAATCTTCTATGATAGGGCAATCAGATACCCGATTAGATCATTTTATATTTTGGTTAATATAAGAATTCAGCGAAATTCAATCACATTTGTTCAATTTACGTCGCTCGTATTTCTGATAGCGTATTGGGCTAAGCGGCATCTCAAAGCGCATGAGATGGCGAGGAAAATGCACTATTAAACGTCTAGGGTAGGGCAAACAGAGACCCGATTAGATCATTTAATGTTATGGTTAATTTAAGAATTCAGCAAAATTCTATCACATTTGTTCAATTTACGTCGCTCCTATTTCGGATAGCGTACTGGGCTAGGCGGCAACTTAAAGCGCGTGGAATGGCGAGTAAAATGCACTATTAAACTTCTATGATAGGGCAATCAGTGACCCGAGTAGATCATTTTATATTTTGTTTAATATAAGATTTCAGGGAAATTCTATCACATTTGTTCAATTTACGTCGCTCCTATCTCAGATAGCGTATTGGGCTAAGAGGCATTTGAAGGCGCATGAAATGGCGAGTAAAATGCACTATTAAACTTCTAGGGTTGGGCAAACAGAGACCCGATTAGATCATTTTATATTATGGTTAATTTAAGAATTCAGCAAAATTCTGTCACATTTGTTCAATTTACGTCGCTCCTATTTCGGATAGCTTATTGGGCTAAGCGGCATCTCCAAGCGCATGAAATGGCGAATAAAATGCACTCTTAAACTTCTAGGCAAGGGCGAACAGAGACCCGATCAGATCACTTTACATTATGGTTAATAAAAGAATTCAGCGAAATTCTATCACATTTGTTCAACTTACGTCGCTCCTATTTCAGATAGCGTATTGGGCTAAGCGGCATCTCAAAGCGCATGAAATGGCGAGTGAAATGCACTATTAGATTTCTATGGTAGGGCGAACAGAGACCCGATTAGATCATTTTATATTATGGTTAATTTAAGAATTCAGCGAAATTCTATCACAATTGTTCAATTTATGTCGCTCCTATTTCAGATAGCGTATTGGGCTAAGCGGCATCTCGAAGCGCATGAAATGGCGAGGAAAATGCACTATTAAACGTCTAGGGTAGGGCAAACAGAGGCCCGATTAGATCATTTTATGTTATGGTTAATTTAAGAATTCAGCAAAATTCTATCACATTTGTTCAATTTACGTCGCTCCTATTTCAGATAGCGTACTGGGCTAGGCGGCAACTTAAAGCGCGTGGAATGGCGAGTAAAACGCACTATTAAACTTCTGTGATAGGGCAATCAGTGTCCCGAGTGGATCATTTTATATTTTGTTTAATATAAGATTTCAGGGAAATTCTATCACATTTGTTCAATTTACGTCGCTCCTATTTCAGATAGCGTATTGGGCTAAGAGGCATCTGAAGGCGCATGAAATGGCGAGTAAAATGCACTATTAATCTTCTGGGGTTGGGCAAACAGAGACCCGATTAGATCATTTTATATTATGGTTAATTTAAGATGTCAGCTAAATTTTATCACATCTGTTGAATTTACGTCGCTCCTATTTCAGATAGCGTACTGGGCTAGGCGGCATCTTGAAGCGCGTGGAATGGCGAGTAAAGTGCACTACTAAACTTCTATGGTAGGGCGAACAGAGACCCGATTAGATCATTTCATATTATGGTTAATTTAAGAATTCAGCAAAATTCGATCACTCTTGTTCAATTTACGTCGCTCGTATTTCAGATAGCGTACTGGGCTAGGCGGCATCTTAATGCGCGTGGAATGGCGAGTAAAATGCACTATTAAACTTCTAGGCTAGGGCGAACAGAGACCAGATTAGATCATTTTACATTCTGGTTAATAAAATAATTCAGCGAAATTCTATCACCTTTGTTCAACTTTCGTCGCTCCTATTTCAGATAGCGTATTGGGCTAAGCCGCATCTCAAAGCGCATGAAATGGCGAGTAAAATGCACTATTAAACTTCTAGGGTAGGGCAAACAGAGACCCGATTAGATCATTTTATATTATGGTTAATTTAAGAATTCAGCAAAATTCTGTCACATTTGTTCAATTTACGTCGCTCCTATTCCGGATAGCGTACTGGGCGAGGCGGCATCCTAAATCGCGTGGAGTGGCGAGTAAAATGTACTATTAATCTTCTATGATAGGGCAATCAGATACCCGATTAGATCATTTTATATTTTGGTTAATATAAGAATTCAGCGAAATTCTATCACATTTGTTCAATTTACGTCGCTCGTATTTCTGATAGCGTATTGGGCTAAGCGGCATCTCAAAGCGCATGAGATGGCGAGGAAAATGCACTATTAAACGTCTAGGGTAGGGCAAACAGAGACCCGATTAGATCATTTTATGTTATGGTTAATTTAAGAATTCAGCAAAATTCTATCACATTTGTTCAATTTTCGTCGCTCCTATTTCGGATAGCGTACTGGGCTAGGCGGCAACTTAAAGCGCGTGGAATGGCGAGTAAAATGCACTATTAAACTTCTATGATAGGGCAATCAGTGACCCGAGTAGATCATTTTATATTTTGTTTAATATAAGATTTCAGGGAAATTCTATCACATTTGTTCAATTTACGTCGCTCCTATCTCAGATAGCGTATTGGGCTAAGAGGCATTTGAAGGCGCATGAAATGGCGAGTAAAATGCACTATTAAACTTCTAGGGTTGGGCAAACAGAGACCCGATTAGATCATTTTATATTATGGTTAATTTAAGAATTCAGCAAAATTCTGTCACATTTGTTCAATTTACGTCGCTCCTATTTCAGATAGCGTATTGGGCAAAGCGGCATCTCAAAGCGTATGAAATGGCGAATAAAATGCACTATTAAAGTTCTAGGCTAGGGCGAACAGAGATCCGATTAGATCATTTTACATTATGGTTAATAAAAGAGTTCAGCGAAATTCTATCACATTTGTTCAACTTATATCGCTCCTATTTCAGATAGCGTATTAGGCTAAGCGGCATCTCAAAGCGCATGAAATGACGAGTAAAATGCACTATTAAAGCTCTAGGGTACGGCAAACAGAGACCCGATTAGATCATTTTATATTATGGTTAATTTAAGAATTGAGCGAAATTCTATCACATTCGTTCAATTTACGTCGCTCCTATTTCAGATAGCGTACTGGGCTCGGCGGCATCTTAAAGCACATGAAATGGCGAGTAAAATGCACTTTTAAACTTCTAGGGTAGGTCAAACAGAGTCCCGATTAGATCATTTTATATTATGGTTAATTTAAGAATTGAGCGAAATTCTATCACATTCGTTCAATTTACGTCGCTCCTATTTCAGATAGCGTATTGGGCAAAGCGGCATCTCAAAGCGCATGAAATGACGAGTAAAATGCACTATTAAACTTCTAGGGTAGGGCAAGCAGAGATTCGATTAGATCATTTTATATTATGGTTAATTTAAGAATTCAACAAAATTCTATCACATTCGTTCAATTTAGGTCGCTCCTATTTCAGATAGCGTATTGGTCTAAGCGGCATCTCAAAGCGCATGAAATGGCGAGTGAAATGCACTATATGACTTCTATGGTAGGGCGAACAGAGACCAGATTAGATCATTTTACATTGAGGTTAATATAAGAGTTCACAGAGATTCTATCACATTTGTTCAATTTACGTCGCTCCTATTTCAGATAGCGTATTGGGCTATGCGGCATCTCAAAGCGCATGAAATGGCGAGTAAAATGCACTGTTAAACTTCTAGGGTAGGGCAAACAGAGACCCGATTAGATCATTTGTTATTATGGTTAATTTAAGAATTCAGCGAAATTCTATCACAATTGTTCAATTTATGTCGCTCCTATTTCAGATAGCGTATTGGGCTAAGCGGCATCTCGAAGCGCATGAAATGGCGAGGAAAATGCACTATTAAACGTCTAGGGTAGGGCAAACAGAGACCCGATTAGATCATTTTATGTTATGGTTAATTTAAGAATTCAGCAAAATTCTATCACATTTGTTCAATTTACGTCGCTACTATTTCAGATAGCGTACTGGGCTAGGCGGCAACTTAAAGCGCGTGGAATGGCGAGTAAAACGCACTATTAAACTTCTATGATAGGGCAATCAGTGTCCCGAGTAGATCATTTTATATTTTGTTTAATATAAGATTTCAGGGAAATTCTATCACATTTGTTCAATTTACGTCGCTCCTATTTCAGATAGCGTATTGGGCTAAGAGGCATCTGAAGGCGCATGAAATGGCGAGTAAAATGCACTATTAAACTTCTAGGGTTGGGCAAACAGAGACCCGATTAGATCATTTTATATTATGGTTAATTTAAGATGTCAGCTAAATTTTATCACATCTGTTGAATTTACGTCGCTCCTATTTCAGATAGCGTACTGGGCTAGGCGGCATCTTGAAGCGCGTGGAATGGCGAGTAAAACGCACTATTAAACTTCTATGATAGGGCAATCAGAGACCCGAATAGATCATTTTATATTTTGGTTAATATAAGAATTCAGCGAAATTCTATCACATTCGTTCAATTTACGTCGCTCCTATTTCGGATAGCTTATTGGGCTAAGCGGCATCTCCAAGCGCATGAAATGGCGAATAAAATGCACTCTTAAACTTCTAGGCAAGGGCGAACAGAGACCCGATCAGATCACTTTACATTATGGTTAATAAAAGAATTCAGCGAAATTCTATCACATTTGTTCAACTTACGTCGCTCCTATTTCAGATAGCGTATTGGGCTAAGCGGCATCTCAAAGCGCATGAAATGGCGAGTGAAATGCACTATTAGATTTCTATGGTAGGGCGAACAGAGACCCGATTAGATCATTTTATATTATGGTTAATTTAAGAATTCAGCGAAATTCTATCACATTTGTTCAATTTACGTCGCTCCTATTTCAGATAGCGTATTAGGCTAAGCGGCATCTCAAAGCGCATGAAATGGCGAGTAAAATGCACTATTAAACTTCTAGGCTAGGGCGAACAGAGACCCGATCAGATCATTTTACATTATGGTTAATAAAAGAATTCAGCGAAATTCTATCACATTTGTTCAACTAACGTCGCTCCTATTTCAGATAGCGTATTGGGCTAAGCGGCATCTCAAAGCGCATGAAATGGCGAGTAAAATGCACTATTAGATTTCTATGGTAGGGCGTACAGAGACCCGATTAGATCATTTTATATTATGGTTAATTTAAGAATTCAGCAAAATTCTATCACATTTGTTCAATTTACGTCGTTCCTATTTCAGATAGCGTCCTGGGCTAAGCGGCATCTAAAAGCGCATGAAATGGCGAGTATAATGCACTATTATACTTCTAGGATAAGGCAAACAGAGACCCGATTAGATCATTTTATATTACGGATAATATAAGAATTTAGCGTAATTCTATCACATTTGTCAACTTACGTCGTTCCTATTTCAGATAGCGTACTGGGCTAGGCGGCATCTTAAAGCGCGTGGAATGGCGAGTAAAGTGCACTATTAAACTTCTATGATAAGGCAATCAGAGACCCGATTAGATCATTTTATATATTGGTTAATATAAAAATTCAACGAAATTCTATCACATTTGTAAAATTTACGCCGCTCCTATTACAGATAGCTTATTGGGCTTGGCGGCATCTCAAAGCGCATGGAATGACGAGTGAAATGCACTATTAAACTTCTAGGGAAGGGCAAACAGTGACGCGATTAGATCATTTTATATTATGGTTAATTTAAGAATTCAGCAAAATTCTATCACATTTGCTCAATTTACGTCGCTCCTATTTCAGATAGCGTATTGGGCTAAGCGGTATCTCAAAGCGCATGAAATGGCGAGTAAAATGCAATACTAAACTTCTAGGATAAGGCAAACAGAGACCCGATTAGATTATTTTATATTACGGTTAATAAAAGAATTCAGCGTAATTCTATCACATTTGTTCAACTTACGTCGCTGCTAATTTAGATAGCGTACTGGGCTAGGCGGTATCTTAAAGCGCGTGGAATGGCGAGTAAAATGCACTGCTAAACTTCTATGATAGGGCAATCAGAGACCCGATTAGATCATTTTATATTTTGTTTAATATAAGATTTCAGGGAAATTCTATCACATTTGTTCAATTTACGTCGCTCCTATTTCAGATAGCGTATTGGGCTAAGCGGCAGCTCAAAGCGCATGAAATGGCGAGTAAAATGCAATATTAAGCTTCTAGGGTAGGGCAAGCAGACACCCGATTAGATCATTTTATATTATGGTTAATTTAAGAATTCAGCAAAATTCTGTCACATTTGTTCAATTTACGTCGCTCCTATTTCAGATAGCGTATTGGGCAAAGCGGCATCTCAAAGCGTATGAAATGGCGAATAAAATGCACTATTAAAGTTCTAGGCTAGGGCGAACAGAGATCCGATTAGATCATTTTACATTATGGTTAATAAAAGAGTTCAGCGAAATTCTATCACATTTGTTCAACTTATATCGCTCCTATTTCAGATAGCGTATTAGGCTAAGCGGCATCTCAAAGCGCATGAAATGACGAGTAAAATGCACTATTAAAGCTCTAGGGTACGGCAAACAGAGACCCGATTAGATCATTTTATATTATGGTTAATTTAAGAATTGAGCGAAATTCTATCACATTCGTTCAATTTACATCGCTCCTATTTCAGATAGCGTATTGGGCAAAGCGGCATCTCAAATCGCATGAAATGACGAGTAAAATGCACTATTAAACTTCTAGGGTAGGGCAAGCAGAGATTCGATTAGATCATTTTATATTATGGTTAATTTAAGAATTCAACAAAATTCTATGACATTCGTTCAATTTAGGTCGCTCCTATTTCAGATAGCGTATTGGTCTAAGCGGCATCTCAAAGCGCATGAAATGGCGAGTGAAATGCACTATATGACTTCTATGGTAGGGCGAACAGAGACCCGATTAGATCATTTTACGTTGAGGTTAATATAAGAATTCACAGAAATTCTATCACATTTGTTCAATTTACGTCGCTCCTATTTCAGATAGCGTATTGGGCTATGCGGCATCTCAAAGCGCATGAAATGGCGAGTAAAATGCACTGTTAAACTTCTAGGGTAGGGCAAACAGAGACCCGATTAGATCATTTGTTATTATGGTTAATTTAAGAATTCAGCGAAATTCTATCACAATTGTTCAATTTACGTCGCTCCTATTTCAGATAACGTACTGGGCTAAGCGGCATCTCAAAGCGCATGAAATGGCGAGTGAAATGCACTATTAAACTTCTAGGATAAGGCAAACAGAGACCCGATTTGATCATTTTATAATACGGTTAATATAAGAATTCAGCGTAATTCTATCACATTTGTTCAATTTACGTCGCTCCTATTTCAGATAGCGTATTGTGCTAAGCGGCATCTCAAAGCGCATGAAATGGCGAGTGAAATGCACTATTAGACTTCTATGGTAGGGCGAACAGAGACCCGATTAGATCATTTTACATTAAGGTTAATATAAGAATTCAGGGAAATTCTATCACATTTGTTCAATTTACGTCGCTCCTATTCCAGACAGCGTATTGGGCTATGCGGCAGCTTAAAGCGCATGAAATGGCGAGTATAACGCACTATCAAACTTCTATGATAGGGCAAACAGAGGCCCGATTACATCATTTTATATTACGGTTAATATAAGAATTCAGCGTAATTCTATCACATTTGTTCTACTTACGTCGCTCATATTTCAGATAGCGTACTGGGCTAGGCGGCATCTTAAAGCGCGTGGAATGGCGAGTAAAATGCACTACTAATCTTCTATGATAGGGCAATCAGAGACCCGATTAGATCATTTTATATTTTGTTTAATATAAGATTTCAGGGAAATTCTATCACATTTGTTCAATTTACGTCGCTCCCATTTCAGATAGCGTATTGGGCGAAGCGGCATCTCAAAGCGCATGAAATGGCGACTAAAATGCACTATTAAACTTCTAGGGTAGGGCAAGCAGAGACCCGATTAGATCATTTTATATTATGGTTAATTTAAGATTTCAGCAAAATTCTATCACATTTGTTCAATTTACGTCGCTCCTATTTCAGATAACGTACTGGGTTCGGCCGCATCTTAAAGCGCGTGGAATGGCGAGTGAAATGCACTATTAGACTTCTATGGTAGGGCGAACAGAGACCCGATTAGATCATTTTATATTATGGTTAATTTAAGAATTCAGCGAAATTCTATAACATTTGTTCAATTTACGTCGCTCCTATTTCAAATAGCGTATTGTGCTAAGCGGCATCTCAAAGCGCATGAAATGACGAGTGAAATGCGCTATTAGACTTCTATGGTGGGGCGAACAGAGACACGATAAGATCATTTTACATTAAGGTTAATATAAGAATTCAGGGAAATTCTATCACATTTGTTCAATTTACGTCGCTCCTATTCCAGGTAGCGTATTGGGCTATGCGGCAGCTTAAAGCACATGAAATGGCGAGTATAATGCACTATCAAACTTCTATGATAGGGCAAACAGAGGCCCGATTACATCATTTTATATTACGGTTAATATAAGAATTCAGCGTAATTCTATCACATTTGTTCAACTTACGTAGCTCCTATTTCAGATACCGTACTGGGCTAGGCGGCATCATAAAGCGCGTGGAATGGCGAGTAAAATGCACTACTAAACTTCTATGATAGGGCAATCAGAGACCCGATTAGATCATTTTATATTTTGTTTAATATAAGATTTCAGGGAAATTCTATCGCATTTGTTCAATTTACGTCGCTCCTATTTCAGATAGCGTATTCGGCTAAGCGGCATCTCAAAGCGCATGAAATGGCGAATAAAATGCACTCTAAAACTTCTAGGCTAGGGCGAACAGAGACCCGATCAGATCATTTTACATTATGGTTAATAAAAGAATTCAGCGAAATTCTATCACATTTGTTCAACTTACGTCGCTCCTATTTCAGATAGCGTATTGGGCTCGGCGGCATCTCAAAGCGCATGAAATGACGAGTAAAATGCACTATTAAACTTCTAGGGTAGGGCAAGCAGAGATTCGATTAGATCATTTTATATTATGGTTAATTTAAGAATTCAACAAAATTCTATCACATTCGTTCAATTTAGGTCGCTCCTATTTCAGATAGCGTATTGGTCTAAGCGGCATCTCAAAGCGCATGAAATGGCGAGTGAAATGCACTATATGACTTCTATGGTAGGGCGAACAGAGACCCGATTAGATCATTTTACATTGAGGTTAATATAAGAATTCACAGAAATTCTATCACATTTGTTCAATTTACGTCGCTCCTATTTCAGATAGCGTATTGGGCTATGCGGCATCTCAAAGCGCATGAAATGGCGAGTAAAATGCACTGTTAAACTTCTAGGGTAGGGCAAACAGAGACCCGATTAGATCATTTGTTATTATGGTTAATTTAAGAATTCAGCGAAATTCTATCACAATTGTTCAATTTATGTCGCTCCTATTTCAGATAGCGTATTGGGCTAAGCGGCATCTCGAAGTGCATGAAATGGCGAGTATAATGCACTATTAAACTTCTAGGGTAAGGCAAACAGAGGCCCGATTACATCATTTTATATTACGGTTAATATAAGAATGCAGCGTAATTCTATCACATTTGTTCAACTTACGTCGCTCCTATTTCAGATACCGTACTGGGCTCGGCGGCATCTTAAAGCGCGTGGAATGGCGAGTGAAATGCACTGTTAGACTTCTATGGTAGGGCGAACAGAGACCCGATTAGATCATATTACATTAAGGTTAATATAAGAATTCAGGGAAATTCTATCACATTTGTTCAATTTACGTCTCTCCTATTCCAGATAGCGTATTGGGCGAAGCGGCATCTCAAAGCGCATGAAATGGCGACTAAAATGCACTATTAAACTTCTAGGGTAGGGCAAGCAGAGACCCGATTAGATCATTTTATATTATGGTTAATTTATGATTTCAGCAAAATTCTATCACATTTGTTCAATTTACGTCGCTCCTATTTCAGATAACGTACTGGGTTCGGCCGCATCTCAAAGCGCGTGGAATGGCGAGTGAAATGCACTATTAAACTTCTAGGGTAGGGCAAACAGAAACCCGATTAGATCATTTTATATTATGGTTAATTTAAGAATTCAGCAAAATCCTGTCACATTTGTTCAATTTACGTCGCTCCTATTTCGGATACCGTTCTGGGCGAGGCGGCATCCTAAAGCGCGTGGAGTGGCGAGTAAAATGTACTATTAATCTTCTATGATAGGGCAATCAGATACCCGATTAGATCATTTTATATTTTGGTTAATATAAGAATTCAGCGAAATTCTATCACATTTGTTCAATTTACGTCGCTCGTATTTCTGATAGCGTATTGGGCTAAGCGGCATCTCAAAGCGCATGAAATGGCGAGGAAAATGCACTATTAAACGTCTAGGGTAGGGCAAACAGAGACCCGATTAGATCATTTTATGTTATGGTTAATTTAAGAATTCAGCAAAATTCTATCACATTTGTTCAATTTACGTCGCTCCTATTTCAGATAGCGTACTGGGCTAGGAGGCAACTTAAAGCGCGTGGAATGGCGAGTAAAATGCACTATTAAACTTCTATGATAGGGCAATCAGTGACCCGAGTAGATCATTTTATATTTTGTTTAATATAAGATTTCAGGGAAATTCTATCACATTTGTTCAATTTACGTCGCTCCTATTTCAGATAGCTTATTGGGCTAAGCGGCATCTCCAAGCGCATGAAATGGCGAATAAAATGCACTCTTAAACTTCTAGGCAAGGGCGAACAGAGACCCGATCAGATCATTTTACATTATGGTTAATAAAAGAATTCAGCGAAATTCTATCACATTTGTTCAACTTACGTCGCTCCTATTTCAGATAGCGTATTGGGCTAAGCGGCATCTCAAAGCGCATGAAATGGCGAGTAAAATGCACTATTAGATTTCTATGGTAGGGCGAACAGAGACCCGATTAGATCATTTTATATTATGGTTAATTTAAGAATTCAGCGAAATTCTATCACATTTGTTCAATTTACGTCGCTCCTATTTCAGATAGCGTATTGGGCTAAGCGGCATCTCAAAGCGCATGAAATGGCGAGTAAAATGCACTATTAAACTTCTAGGATAAGGCAAACAGAGACCCGATTAGATCATTTTATAATACTGCTGCGCCGGGGATTATCATCGCACGACATGTTCACACTTATAAGTTTATTATGAGGATATAAACAAGGAATGGCAGAGTCTATAATATCGCGTCTTGTCTCCTTGACTGTCAATCAGACTCTCTCATTGATCTGTTTCATCAATAACGGCGATCGTCCCTTAACGACAGATCGAACGCTCCCTTCGGGTCGATCACGGTTGGCTTCACGGTGTTCGTAACACTGCCCTCCTTCCTTTAAAGACGGGCGTCCCGACCGCGTCAAACTTCAGTTACTGACGATCAACTTCACTTGAGCCGCTAGCGCCTGCCTTCAGATTCTGGCTAACCTCAGTTCAATGAGATGTCATCTTGGCCGCTAACCTCAGCGATATGTACCTTTGTCTGAAAAAAGGAGGTAAATCGAAAGGATTTAAATGTAAACCTCTGTGGCCTTCTTCAGACAGCAAACGTCTTGACATTCGTCCTCCGTCCCAGGGGAAAACCACGTAAAAACCCTGAGCAAGACGCCGGTACTATGCTCGTTCGATATATCGAGGATATCCCGGTTACTTCTCGCCCTTCCTCTTGACTCTTGAGTTTTGCGCACTTCTTTCTTGAAATCTTCACGGGCGGAACCTGCCCTCGTCTTCTTCGATGAATTGTCCTCTTCTTGGGCGAAAAGCATGGGACATCCTCCTCCTCTACTGATTCTTCTCATTAAACAAAGTGGCACGACCTTCGTATCTGGCCAAACGCTTCACGTGCACCACTTTGCACTTACTCTTTGGCGAACGCTGGATTCTATAAATAACTTCATTAAGCCTATCCAGCACTTTATATGGACCTTCCCAATCAGCCTGCAACTTAGGGCATTTCCCTTTTACCCTTCTAGGCTGAAACAACCAAACCTGGTCCCCTGATGTGAAGTCAATCGCTTGTACATGACTGTCATACCAGGACTTCATCTTCGAGCTACTGATTTGAAGACGTCGCCGAACGAATTCGTGGATCTTCTTCATCCTCTCTTTGATCCAAACTATGTACTCTTGTTCGGCGTCTTCTACCTTCATCTCAGGAGGCAGCCCTCTCCACAATTGCATGGGCAGCCGAATCTCCTGACCATACAGAATCATTGAAGGTGTCATTTGCGTAGCCTCGTGACAGGAAGATCGGTAGGCCAAAAGGAAAAGAGGGATCCACTCATCCCAATCCCGTTGATGCTCCGAAACGAACATCGCAAGATATTGAAGTAACGTTCTATTGAGACGTTCCACCAAACCGTCAGACTGTGGATGCAAAGGAGTAGTTCTCGTCTTCCTTATTCCCAGCAGTTTCATCAACTCCTGGAACACCGCGGACTCAAAACTTCTTCCTTGATCCGAGTGAATTTCCAACGGCACTCCATGCCGACATACAACGTGTTCTAGAAGTGCCCTAGCGATCGTGACCGCCTGCTGGTTTGGCATCGCGATTACTTCAGGCCACTTCGTGAAATAATCCGCAACAACCAGCATGTATCTATTTCCGGCCCGAGACCTCGGGAGCGGACCCACAACGTCGAGCGCGACTCTCTCAAACGGTGCTCCGACGTTATACACCTTCAGGTTCCCCGCTCCTCTCTTTCGCGGTCCCTTCTTCGCCGCACACGTGTCACATCGCCGACACCATTCTTCTACATCCTGCCGACAGGTCGCCCAGTAGAATTGCTGACGTACCTTGGCCAAAATCTTCTTTACGCCAAAATGCCCCGCCGTAGGAGAATCGTGGAACTGGCTCAATACCTCCGGTATCTTCACTCGTGGCACCACCAACAACCACGAAGTCGTTACTCCATTGGTAGATTCCCACCTACGGAACAATAGTCCATCCCTCACTTCTAGTGAGTCCCAAATCGACCAGTAATATTTCAGACGTGGAGAAAACCGCGCAACATCTTGATGAAGAGGTTTCTCTTGCTTCCGTTTCTTCTCGAGAATGAAGCCGATTTCTTCATCTTCCATCTGACCCTTTTTCCACTCTGTGGTCGATGTGACTTCACAAAACGTCCTGAGAATTCTTTCTTCTTTCTCGTCAAGGCGGTTGCAGCGCTTGCAGTCTTCCTCGGCACACGGTCTTCTTGAAAGTCCATCGGCATTACCATGTGCTCTGCCCTCACGATGGTGGATTTCAAAATCGTACTGTTGCAACCGCTCTATCCAGCGAGCTACCTGTCCTTCCGGATTTTTGAAAGTCAGTAACCACCTTAACGCTGCATGATCTGTCCTCAGAAGGAATCTCCTCCCATAGAGATAATGATGGAAATGCTCTATGGATTTTACTATTGCTAACAACTCCTTCCGGGTAACACAATAATTCTTCTCAGCCTTTCCTAAAAGCTTAGAGAAATAAGCGACGACTTTCTCTTGACCTTCCTGCACCTGTGAGAGAACCGCTCCCACTGCGAAACTGGAAGCGTCCGTGTCCAAAATGAAATCTGCATCCGATTCTGGATACGCTAATACTGGGGCTTTCATCAGCCGTCTCTTCAGCTCCTCGAAGGCAGACTGGCACTCATCGGACCAAATAAATCTTTGTGTCTCCTCCGTGAGACGATGCAGAGGTTTAGCCGCGTTAGAGAAACCTTTAACAAATTTTCGGTAATAAGTGCACAGTCCCAAGAAACTCCTCAATTCTGTAACGTTCTTTGGAACCGGCCAATCAGCAACCGCCTTAATCTTCTCTGGGTCAGTCTTTACTCCATGTTCCGTAACGACATGGCCCAGATATCGTACCTCTCGGCAAAAAAACGTACATTTCTTGGGGCTCATCAACAGCTTCGCTTGGCGGAGACGAGAAAAGACAAGACGAAGACGGTCAAGTTCTTCTTTGAAGTCTTTTCCATAGATGATCACGTCGTCAAGGTAAACCAGACAAACTTTCCAGTTTAGCCCGCCTAACACCGTCTCCATAACGCGCTCAAAAGTCGCAGGGGCATTACACAAACCGAAAGGCATGACTTTAAACTGCCACAACCCCGTGCCCACGCAAAAGGCGGTCTTTTCCCGATCCTTCGCTTCCATGGAAATTTGCCAATATCCACTCTGCAAATCTACAGTGGAAAACCAGGAAGAACCAGCAACAGCGTCCAGTGTATCCTCAATGCGAGGTAAAGGATACGAGTCCTTCTTCGTGACACTATTCAAACGCCGGTAATCGACACAGAATCTTGTAGAACCGTCCTTCTTTTTCACCAGGACAATCGGGGACGACCAAGGGCTCTGCGACTTTTCTATGACACCTTGAGCCTCCATCTTCTGAAGTAGCTCTTCCACTTCGCCTCGGCGGTGCAAAGGCAATCTTCGCGGCGCCTGTTTAATGGGAACATGATCGCCAGTGTTGATCTTATGCGTGACCAATTCGCAATTTCCAACTTCATCAGAATTCCTGGCAAAGACATCCTGGTACTCATAGAGCAGCTTAGCGAAATGCTTCTTCCGTTCATCATTCAAGTTCAAGGAACACCGTCCAAATAATTCCTTTAAATGCTGTGGTACTCTTTCCTCTCCTTTCTCGCCTCCTTCTTTCTTGTTCTCTTCTTTCTTGCTCTCTTCTTTCTTGCTCTCTTCTTTCTTTTTCTTCTTCTTTTCTTCTTCACCTAGGCGAATTTCCCGCAGCCCCGGAAGACACAACACATTCCGAGATAAATCTAGTTTGCAACCATGCTTCCGTAAGAACTCCGTTCCAAGTATGCAGTCTTCAATCATGCGTACAATATAGAATTTCTCCGTGCTCGCAAGCCCCTTGATGCGCACCTCTAAATTCTTCTGACCGAAGACTTCCATTCTTTCTCCGGCACTGGAGCGAATCACAAGGTCCGCTGCGGGAAGGTTCTCCACCGGACACAATTCCCTCTTCAATAAATTAATAGATGAGCCCGTGTCCAAGATGATTTTGCACTCGTTGTCTTCAACTTCTCCAAACACGGATGCTTCATCCCGCGATGTCCTTCCTGTCGCCACGCTCCTGAGGATCGGGGGACACAGGTTCAAAAGCCGGCGCTCCCCCGCTACGCCGTCTTCTTCCCGTTTCCCGATTTGGACGGAAATTTCTGTGGTCGCCGACGTCTGCAATCCTTCTGTAAATGCCCGGGTTTCCCGCACAGCCAACACGTAGATTCAGTTCTCCTCTTTTTCTCCGGCATATCCTCGGCGAAGTCGAATTTCCTCTTCCTCTCCGGGTTCACCTCGACAAATTTAGTGCAGTTAACGCCTCTCCCTCGAAATTGTCTCGGGACGAACCCTAACGACATCGCCTCCACGGCTTCCACCTCCAAGGCCCTAGTAACTGCAGCCCTCAAGGAGGTGAAACCGCCGAGACGCAGGGTTCTTTTCACCCCTTCGTCGGCCAATGCGGAGACAAACTGGGAGGCAGCTAATTTATCCCGCGTTTTCACCGGACAGTCCGCGAAAGCTGTCTGCGCCAGTCTTTCTATCTCTGTTGCAACAGAGGAAATGGTCTCCCCTTTGCGCTGCCGATAATTTTGAAACAGAACGTAGTTTAAGTTGGAAAGGTTACGTGCACCGAAACGAAATTCCAACGCCGCAACTAATTCGATAAAACTGTTGTGACGAGCAGTGGAAAGGGTTGTTAGCACGCTTCGAGCCGGTCCTTCCAACGAAGCGATCAAAGCCATAGCTTTCCTCGCCTCGTCCCAGCCGTTCGCTCGCGCGATCGCTTCAAATTGAAGCAAATACTCCTCCCAAGATGTTCTGCCATCATAGGCCGACGGCTTAACCGCGTAACCCAAGCTTAGGATACAACGTCCTCCCCGATCACATTCCGCGGGCACAAACGGTCCCGGAAACGGAACAACGGAAGGTATGGAGGAGGGACCAGGGACTGCCACGGGGGCATTATTTACAGGAACATGAACACTATTTACATGACTGGCCGCGCCCGGTCCCTCTCCCGCCCCACAACCGGAGGTACCAGCAGAATTAGCAGAGCCTAACGAAAACACCTGTAAATTCCGCTCCATCGCGGACAGACGAGCCTCCCAAGCCGCATCCCGGGTCTCTCGAGTCACTGTCTCTGCGGCCTCCCGTTGGCGCCACAAATCATGCTCCTTTTCCCAGCGGATTTCGTCTAGCTTGCGGTGCTCCTCCATCTGCCCGACGATGGTCCTCTGTAGGCTCTCGAACATGTCCTGCAACAACAGCTCTCCCCCTGCAGCGGATCGCGTTCTTATGATCCCACTTCTGACACCAATGCTGCGCCGGGGATTATCATCGCACGACATGTTCACACTTATAAGTTTATTATGAGGATATAAACAAGGAATGGCAGAGTCTATAATATCGCGCCTTGTCTCCTTGACTGTCAATCAGACTCTCTCATTGATCTGTTTCATCAATAACGGCGATCGTCCCTTAACGACAGATCGAACGCTCCCTTCGGGTCGATCACGGTTGGCTTCACGGTGTTCGTAACAATACGGTTAATATAAGAATTCAGCGTAATTCTATCACATTTGTTCAATTTACGTCGCCCCTATTTCAAATAGCGTATTGTGCTAAGCGGCATCTCAAAGCGCATGAAATGGCGAGTGAAATGCGCTATTAGACTTCTATGGTAGGGCGAACAGAGACACGATAAGATCATTTTACATTAAGGTTAATATAAGAATTCAGGGAAATTCTATCACATTTGTTCAATTTACGTCGCTCCTATTCCAGGTAGCGTATTGGGCTATGCGGCAGCTTAAAGCACATGAAATTGCGAGTAAAATGCACTATCAAACTTCTATGATAGGGCAAACAGAGGCCCGATTACATCAATTTATATTACGGTTAATATAAGAATTCAGCGTAATTCTATCACATTTGTTCAACTTACGTAGCTCCTATTTCAGATACCGTACTGGGCTAGGCGGCATCATAAAGCGCGTGGAATGGCGAGTAAAATGAACTACTAAACTTCTATGATAGGGCAATCAGAGACCCGATTAGATCATTTTATATTTTGTTTAATATAAGATTTCAGGGAAATTCTATCGCATTTGTTCAATTTACGTCGCTCCTATTTCAGATAGCGTATTCGGCTAAGCGGCATCTCAAAGCGCATGAAATGGCGAATAAAATGCACTCTAAAACTTCTAGGCTAGGGCGAACAGAGACCCGATCAGATCATTTTACATTATAGTTAATAAAAGAATTCAGCGAAATTCTATCACATTTGTTCAACTTACGTCGCTCCTATTTCAGATAGCGTATTGGGCTAAGCGGCATCTCAAAGCGCATGAAATGGAGAGTGAAATGCACTATTAGACTTCTATGGTAGGTCAAACAGAGACCCGGTTAGATCATTTTATATTATGGTTAATTTAAGAATTCAGCAAAGTTTTATCACATTTGTTCAATTTACGTCGCTCCTATTTCAGATAGCGTACTGGGCTAGACGGCATCTTAAAGCGCGTGGAATGGCGAGTGAAATGCACTATTAGACTTCTATGGTAGGGCGAACAGAGACCCGATTAGATCATTTTACATTAAGGTTAATATAAGAATTCAGGGAAATTCTATCACATTTGTTCAATTTACGTCGCTCCTATTCCAGACAGCGTATTGGGCTATGCGGCATCTCAAAGCACATGAAATGGCGAGTAAAATGCACTTTTAAACTTCTAGGGTAGGTCAAACAGAGACCCGATTAGATCATTTTATATTATGGTTAATTTAAGAATTGAGCGAAATTCTATCACATTCGTTCAATTTACGTCGCTCCTATTTCAGATAGCGTATTGGGCAAAGCGGCATCTCAAAGCGCATGAAATGACGAGTAAAATGCACTATTAAACTTCTAGGGTAGGGCAAGCAGAGATTCGATTAGATCATTTTATATTATGGTTAATTTAAGAATTCAACAAAATTCTATGACATTCGTTCAATTTAGGTCGCTCCTATTTCAGATAGCGTATTGGTCTAAGCGGCATCTCAAAGCGCATGAAATGGCGAGTGAAATGCACTATATGACTTCTATGGTAGGGCGAACAGAGACCCGATTAGATCATTTTACATTGAGGTTAATATAAGAATTCACAGAAATTCTATCACATTTGTTCAATTTACGTCGCTCCTATTTCAGATAGCGTATTGGGCTATGCGGCATCTCAAAGCGCATGAAATGGCGAGTAAAATGCACTGTTAAACTTCTAGGGTAGGGCAAACAGAGACCCGATTAGATCATTTGTTATTATGGTTAATTTAAGAATTCAGCGAAATTCTATCACAATTGTTCAATTTATGTCGCTCCTATTTCAGATAGCGTATTGGGCTAAGCGGCATCTCGAAGCGCATGAAATGGCGAGTATAATGCACTATTAAACTTCTAGGGTAAGGCAAACAGAGGCCCGATTACATCATTTTATATTACGGTTAATATAAGAATACAGCGTAATTCTATCACATTTGTTCAACTTACGTCGCTCATATTTCAGATAGCGTACTGGGCTAGGCGGCATCTTAAAGCGCGTGGAATGGCGAGTAAAATGCACTACTAATCTTCTATGATAGGGCAATCAGAGACCCGATTAGATCATTTTATATTTTGTTTAATATAAGATTTCAGGGAAATTCTATCACATTTGTTCAATTTACGTCGCTCCCATTTCAGATAGCGTATTGAGCGAAGCGGCATCTCAAAGCGCATGAAATGGCGACTAAAATGCACTATTAAACTTCTAGGGTAGGGCAAGCAGAGACCCGATTAGATCATTTTATATTATGGTTAATTTATGATTTCAGCAAAATTCTATCACATTTGTTCAATTTACGTCGCTCCTATTTCAGATAACGTACTGGGTTCGGCCGCATCTCAAAGCGCGTGGAATGGCGAGTGAAATGCACTATTAGACTTCTATGGTAGGGCGAACAGAGACCCGATTAGATCATTTTATATTATGGTTAATTTAAGAATTCAGCGACATTCTATAACATTTGTTCAATTTACGACGCTCCTATTTCAGATAGCGTATTGGGCTATGCGGCATCTCAAAGCGCATGAAATGGCGAGTAAAATGCACTATTAAACTTCTAGGATAAGGCAAACAGAGACCCGATTAGATCATTTTATATTACGGATAATATAAGAACTCAGCGTAATTCTATCACATTTGTTCAATTTACGTCGCCCCTATTTCAAATAGCGTATTGTGCTAAGCGGCATCTCAAAGCGCATGAAATGGCGAGTATAATGCACTATTAAACTTCTAGGGTAAGGCAAACAGAGACACGATAAGATCATTTTACATTAAGGTTAATATAAGAATTCAGGGAAATTCTATCACATTTGTTCAATTTACGTCGCTCCTATTCCAGGTAGCGTATTGGGCTATGCGGCAGCTTAAAGCACATGAAATGGCGAGTAAAATGCACTATCAAACTTCTATGATAGGGCAAACAGAGGCCCGATTACATCATTTTATATTACGGTTAATATAAGAATTCAGCGTAATTCTATCACATTTGTTCAACTTACGTAGCTCCTATTTCAGATACCGTACTGGGCTAGGCGGCGTCATAAAGCGCGTGGAATGGCGAGTAAAATGCACTACTAAACTTCTATGATAGGGCAATCAGAGACCCGATTAGATCATTTTATATTTTGTTTAATATAAGATTTCAGGGAAATTCTATCGCATTTGTTCAATTTACGTCGCTCCTATTCCAGATAGCGTATTGGGCTATGCGGCACCTCAAAGCACATGAAATGGCGAGTAAAATGCACTATTAAACTTCTAGGGTAGGGCCAACAGAGACCCGATTCGATCATTTCATATTTTGGTTAATATATGAATTCAGTGAAATTCTATCACATTTGTTTAATTTACGTCGCTCCTATTTCAGATAGCGTATTGGGCAAAGCGGCATCTCAAAGCGCATGAAATGGCGAATAAAATGCACTATTAAAGTTCTAGGGTAGGGCAAACAGAGACCCGATTAGATCATTTTATATTATGGTTAATTTAAGAATTGAGCGAAATTCTATCTCATTTGTTCTACTTACGTCGCTCCTAATTTAGATAGCGTACTGGGCTAGGCAGCATCTTAAAGCGCGTGGAATGGCGAGTAAAATGCACTGCTAAACTTCTATGATAGGGCAATCAGAGACCCGATTAGATCATTTTATATTTTGGTTAATTTAAGAATTCAGCGAAATTCTATCACAATTGTTCTATTTACGTCGCTCGTATTTGAGATAGCTTATTGTGCTTAGCGGCATCTCAAAGCGCATGAAATGACGAGTGAAATGCACTATTAAACTTCTAGGGTAGGGCAAACAGAGACCCGATTAGATCATTTTATATTTTGGTTAATATAAGAATTCAGCGAAATTCTATCACATTTGTTCAATTTACGTCGCTCATATTTCAGATAGCGTATTGCACTAAGCGGCATCTCAAAGCGCATGAAATGGCGAGTAAAATGCACTATTAAACTTCTAGGGTTGGGCCAACAGAGACCCGATTAGATCATTTCATATTTTGGTTAATATAAGAATTCAGTGAAATTCTATCACATTTGTTTAATTTACGTCGCTCCTATTTCAGATAGCGTATTGGGCAAAGCGGCATCTCAAAGCGTATGAAATGGCGAATAAAATGCACTATTAAAGTTCTAGGGTAGGGCAAACAGAGACCCGATTAGATCATTTTATATTTTGTTTAATATAAGGTTTGAGGGAAATTCTATCACATTTGTTTAATTTACGTCGCTCCTATTTCAGATAGCGTATTGGGCGAAGCGGCATCTCAAAGCGCATGAAATGGCGACTAAAATGCACTATTAAACTTCTAGGGTAGGGCAAGCAGAGACCCGATTAGATCATTTTATATTATGGTTAATTTAAGAATTCGGCGAAATTCTATCACATTTGTTCAATTTACGTCGCTCCTATTTCAGATAGCGTATTGCACTAAGCGGCATCTCAAAGCGCATGAAATGGCGAGTAAAATGCACTATTAAACTTCTAGGGTAGGGCCAACAGAGACCCGATTAGATCATTTCATATTTTGGTTAATATAAGAATTCAATGAAATTCTATCACATTTGTTTAATTTACGTCGCTCCTATTTCAGATAGCGTATTGGGCAAAGCGGCATCTCAAAGCGTATGAAATGGCGAATAAAATGCAGTATTAAAGTTCTATGGTAGGGCAAACAGAGACCCGATTAGATCATTTTATATTATGGTTAATTTAAGAATTGAGCGCAATTCTATCTCATTTGTTCAACTTCCGTCGTTCCTAATTTAGATAGCGTACTGGGCTAGGCGGCATCTTAAAGCGCGTGGAATTGCGAGTAAAATGCACTGCTAAACTTCTATGATAGGGCAATCAGAGACCCGATTAGATAATTTTATATTTTCTGTAATATAAGATTTCAGGGAAATTCTATCACATTTGTTTAATTTACGTCGCTCCTATTTCAGATAGCGTATTGGGCGAAGCGGCATCTCAAAGCGCATGAAATGGCGACTAAAATGCACTATTAAACTTCTAGGGTAGGGCAAGCAGAGACCCGATTAGATCATTTTATATTATGGTTAATTTAAGAATTCGGCGAAATTCTATCACATTTGTTCAATTTACGTCGCTCCTATTTCAGATAGCGTATTGGGCTAAGCGGCATCTCAAAGCGCATGAAATGGCGAGTAAAATGCAATACTAAACTTCTAGGATAAGGCAAACAGAGACCCGATTAGATCATTTTATATTTTGGTTAATATAAGAATTCAGCGTAATTCTATCACATTTGTTCAACTTACGTCGCTCCTAATTTAGATAGCGTACTGGGCTAGGCGGCATCTTAAAGCGCGTGGAATGGCGAGTAAAATGCACTGCTAAACTTCTATGATAGGGCAATCAGAGACCCGATTAGATCATTGTATATTTTGTTTAATATAAGATTTCAGGGAAATTCTATCACATTTGTTCAATTTACGTCGCTCCTATTTCAGATAGCGTATTGGGCTAAGCGGCATCTCAAGGCGCATGAAATGGCGAATAAAATGCGCTATTAAACTTCTAGGCTAGTGCGAACAGAGACCCGATTAGATCATTTTACATTATGGTTCTTAAAAGAATTCAGCGAAATTCTATCACATTTGTTCAACGTACGTCGCTCCTATTTCAGATAGCGTATTGGGATAAGCGGCATCGAAAAGCGCATGAAATGGCGAGTAAAATGCACAATTAAACTACTAGGGTAGGGCAAACAGAGACCCGATTAGATCATTTTATATTGTGGTTAATTTAAGAATTCAGCAATATTCTATCACATTTGTTCAATTTACGTCGCTCCTATTTCAGATAGCGTATTGGGCTAAGCGGCATCTCAAAGCGCATGAAATGGCCAGTAAAATGCACTATCAAACTTCTAGGATAAGGCAAACAGAGACCCGATTAGATCATTTTATATTACGGTTAATATAAGAATTCAGCGTAATTCTATCACATTTGTTCAACTTACGTCGCTCCTGTTTCAGGTAGCGCACTGGGCTAGGCGGCATCTTAAAGCGCGTGGAATGGCGAGTAAAATGCACTATTAAGCTTCTAGGATAAGGCAAACAGAGACCCGATTAGATCATTTTATATTACGGTTAATATAAGAATGCGGCGTAATTCTTTCACATTTGTTCAATTTACGTCGCTCCTATTTCAGATAGCGTATTGGGCTAAGCGGCATCTCAAAGCGTATGAAATGTGCGAATAAAATGCACTATTAAAGTTCTAGGCTAGGGCGAAAAGAGACCCGATTAGATCATTTTATATTATAGTTAATTTAAGAATTCAGCGAAATTCTATCACATTTGTTCAATTTACGTCGCTCCTATTTCGGATAGCGTATTGGGCTAAGCGGCATCTCAAAGCGCATGAAATGGCGAGTAAAATGCAATACTAAACTTCTAGGATAAGGCAAACGGAGACCCGATTAGATCATTTTATATTACGGTTAATATAAGAATTCAGCGTAATTCTATCACATTTGTTCAACTTACGTCGCTCCTAATTTAGATAGCGTACTGGGCTAGGCGGCATCTTAAAGCGCGTGGAATGGTGAGTAAAATGCACTGCTAAACTCCTATGATAGGGCAATCAGAGACCCGATTAGATCATTGTATATTTTGTTTAATATAAGATTTCAGGGAAATTCTATCACATTTGTTCAATTTACGTCGCTCCTATTTCAGATAGCGTATTGGGCTAAGCGGCATCTCAAGGCGCATGAAATGGCGAATAAAATGCGCTATTAAACTTCTAGGCTAGTGCGAGCAGAGACCCGATTAGATCATTTTACATTATGGTTCTTAAAAGAATTCAGCGAAATTCTATCACATTTGTTCAACGTACGTCGCTCCTATTTCAGATAGCGTAGTGGGATAAGCGGCATCGAAAAGCGCATGAAATGGCGAGTAAAATGCACAATTAAACTACTAGGGTAGGGCAAACAGAGACCCGATTAGATCATTTTATATTGTGGTTAATTTAAGAATTCAGCAATATTCTATCACATTTGTTCAATTTACGTCGCTCCTATTTCAGATAGCGTATTGGGCTAAGCGGCATCTCAAAGCGCATGAAGTGGCCAGTAAAATGCACTATCAAACTTCTAGGATAAGGCAAACAGAGACCCGATTAGATCATTTTATATTACGGTTAATATAAGAATTCAGCGTAATTCTATCACATTTGTTCAACTTACGTCGCTCCTATTTCAGGTAGCGCACTGGGCTAGGCGGCATCTTAAAGCGCGTGGAATGGCGAGTAAAATGCACTATTAAACTTCTAGGATAAGGCAAACAGAGACCCGATTAGATCATTTTATATTACGGTTAATATAAGAATGCGGCGTAATTCTTTCACATTTGTTCAATTTACGTCGCTCCTATTTCAGATAGCGTATTGGGCTAAGCGGCATCTCAAAGCGTATGAAATGTGCGAATAAAATGCACTATTAAAGTTCTAGGCTAGGGCGAACAGAGACCCGATTAGATCATTTGATATTATGGTTAATTTAAGAATTCAGCGAAATTCTATCACATTTGTTAAATTTACGTCGCTCCTATTTCAGATAGCGTATTGGGCAAAGCGGCATCTCAAAGCGTATGAAATGTGCGAATAAAATGCACTATTAAAGTTCTAGGCTAGGGCGAACAGAGACCCGATTAGATCATTTTACATTATGGTTAATAAAAGAATTCAGCGAAATTCTATCACATTTGTTCAACTTACGTCGCTCCTATTTCAGATAGCGTACTGGGCTAGGCGCCATCTTAAAGTGCGTGGAATGGCGAGTAAAATGCACTGCTCAATTTTTATGATAGGGCAATCAGAGAACCGATCAGCTCATTTTATATTTTGTTTAATATAAGATTTCAGGGAAATCTATCACATTTGTTCAATTTACGTCGCTCCTATTTCAGATAGCTTATTGGGCTAAGCGGCATGTCAAAGCGCATGAAATGACGAGTGAAATGCAGAGTTAAACTTCTATGATAGGGCAATCGGAGACCCGATTAGATCATTTTATATTTTGTTTAATATAAGATTTCAGGGAAATTCTATCACATTTGTTCAATTTACGTCGCTCCTATTTCAGATAGCTTATTGGGCTAAGCGGCATCTGAAGGCGCATGAAATGGCGAGTAAAATGCACTATTAAACTTCTAGGGTAGGGCAAACAGAGACCCGATGAGATCATTTTATATTATGGTTAATTTAAGATGTCAGCAAAATTTTATCACATTTGTTCAATTTACGTCGCTCCTATTTCAGATAGCGTACTGGGCTAGGCGGCATCTTAAAGCGCGTGGAAGGGCGAGTAAAATGCACTACTAAACTTCTATGATAGAGCAATCAGAGACCCGATTAGATCATTTTATATTTTGTTTAATATAAGATTTCAGGGAAATTCTATCACATTTGTTCAATTTACGTCGCTCCTATTTCAGATAGCGTATTGGGCTAAGCGGGATCTCAAAGCGCATGAAATGGCGACTAAAATGCACTATTAAACTTCTAGGCTAGGGCGAACAGAGACCCGATTAGATCATTTCACATTAAGAATAATATAAGAATTCACGGAAATTCTATCACATTTGTTCAATGTACGTCTCTCCTATTTCAGATAGCGTATTAGGCTATGCGGCATCTCAAAGCGCATGAAATGGCGAGTAAAATGCCTTCTTAAACTTCTAGGATAAGGCAAACGGAGACCCGATTAGTTCATTTTATATTACGGTTAATATAAGAATTCAGCGTAATTCTATCACATTTGTTCATCTTACGTCGCTCCTATTTCAGATAGCCTACTGGGCTAGGCGGCATCTTAAAGCGCGTGGAAGGGCGAGTAAAATGCACTACTAAACTTCTATGATAGAGCAATCAGAGACCCGATTAGATCATTTTATATTTTGTTTAATATAAGATTTCAGGGAAATTCTATCACATTTGTTCAATTTACGTCGCTCCTATTTCAGATAGCTTATTGGGCTTAGAGGCATCTCAAAGCGCATGAAATGACGAATAAAATGCACTATTAAACTTCTAGGATAAGGCAAACAGAGACCCGATTAGATCATTTTATATTATGGTTAATTTAAGAATTCAGCGACATTCTATAACATTTGTTCAATTTACGACGCTCCTATTTCAGATAGCGTATTGGGCTATGCGGCATCTCAAAGCGCATGAAATGGCGAGTAAAATGCACTATTAAACTTCTAGGATAAGGCAAACAGAGACCCGATTAGATCATTTTATATTACGGATAATATAAGAACTCAGCGTAATTCTATCACATTTGTTCAATTTACGTCGCCCCTATTTCAAATAGCGTATTGTGCTAAGCGGCATCTCAAAGCGCATGAAATGGCGAGTATAATGCACTATTAAACTTCTAGGGTAAGGCAAACAGAGACACGATAAGATCATTTTACATTAAGGTTAATATAAGAATTCAGGGAAATTCTATCACATTTGTTCAATTTACGTCGCTCCTATTCCAGGTAGCGTATTGGGCTATGCGGCAGCTTAAAGCACATGAAATGGCGAGTAAAATGCACTATCAAACTTCTATGATAGGGCAAACAGAGGCCCGATTACATCATTTTATATTACGGTTAATATAAGAATTCAGCGTAATTCTATCACATTTGTTCAACTTACGTAGCTCCTATTTCAGATACCGTACTGGGCTAGGCGGCGTCATAAAGCGCGTGGAATGGCGAGTAAAATGCACTACTAAACTTCTATGATAGGGCAATCAGAGACCCGATTAGATCATTTTATATTTTGTTTAATATAAGATTTCAGGGAAATTCTATCGCATTTGTTCAATTTACGTCGCTCCTATTCCAGATAGCGTATTGGGCTATGCGGCACCTCAAAGCACATGAAATGGCGAGTAAAATGCACTATTAAACTTCTAGGGTAGGGCAAACAGAGACCCGATTCGATCATTTCATATTTTGGTTAATATATGAATTCAGTGAAATTCTATCACATTTGTTTAATTTACGTCGCTCCTATTTCAGATAGCGTATTGGGCAAAGCGGCATCTCAAAGCGCATGAAATGGCGAATAAAATGCACTATTAAACTTCTAGGGTAGGGCAAACAGAGACCCGATTAGATCATTTTATATTATGGTTAATTTAAGAATTGAGCGAAATTCTATCTCATTTGTTCTACTTACGTCGCTCCTAATTTAGATAGCGTACTGGGCTAGGCAGCATCTTAAAGCGCGTGGAATGGCGAGTAAAATGCACTGCTAAACTTCTATGATAGGGCAATCAGAGACCCGATTAGATCATTTTATATTTTGGTTAATATAAGAATTCAGCGAAATTCTATCACAATTGTTCTATTTACGTCGCTCGTATTTGAGATAGCTTATTGTGCTTAGCGGCATCTCAAAGCGCATGAAATGACGAGTGAAATGCACTATTAAACTTCTAGGGTAGGGCAAACAGAGACCCGATTAGATCATTTTATATTTTGGTTAATATAAGAATTCAGCGAAATTCTATCACATTTGTTCAATTTACGTCGCTCATATTTCAGATAGCGTATTGCACTAAGCGGCATCTCAAAGCGCATGAAATGGCGAGTAAAATGCACTATTAAACTTCTAGGGTTGGGCCAACAGAGACCCGATTAGATCATTTCATATTTTGGTTAATATAAGAATTCAGTGAAATTCTATCACATTTGTTTAATTTACGTCGCTCCTATTTCAGATAGCGTATTGGGCAAAGCGGCATCTCAAAGCGTATGAAATGGCGAATAAAATGCACTATTAAAGTTCTAGGGTAGGGCAAACAGAGACCCGATTAGATCATTTTATATTTTGTTTAATATAAGGTTTGAGGGAAATTCTATCACATTTGTTTAATTTACGTCGCTCCTATTTCAGATAGCGTATTGGGCGAAGCGGCATCTCAAAGCGCATGAAATGGCGACTAAAATGCACTATTAAACTTCTAGGGTAGGGCAAGCAGAGACCCGATTAGATCATTTTATATTATGGTTAATTTAAGAATTCGGCGAAATTCTATCACATTTGTTCAATTTACGTCGCTCCTATTTCAGATAGCGTATTGCACTAAGCGGCATCTCAAAGCGCATGAAATGGCGAGTAAAATGCACTATTAAACTTCTAGGGTAGGGCCAACAGAGACCCGATTAGATCATTTCATATTTTGGTTAATATAAGAATTCAATGAAATTCTATCACATTTGTTTAATTTACGTCGCTCCTATTTCAGATAGCGTATTGGGCAAAGCGGCATCTCAAAGCGTATGAAATGGCGAATAAAATGCAGTATTAAAGTTCTAGGGTAGGGCAAACAGAGACCCGATTAGATCATTTTATATTATGGTTAATTTAAGAATTGAGCGCAATTCTATCTCATTTGTTCAACTTCCGTCGTTCCTAATTTAGATAGCGTACTGGGCTAGGCGGCATCTTAAAGCGCGTGGAATTGCGAGTAAAATGCACTGCTAAACTTCTATGATAGGGCAATCAGAGACCCGATTAGATAATTTTATATTTTCTGTAATATAAGATTTCAGGGAAATTCTATCACATTTGTTTAATTTACGTCGCTCCTATTTCAGATAGCGTATTGGGCGAAGCGGCATCTCAAAGCGCATGAAATGGCGACTAAAATGCACTATTAAACTTCTAGGGTAGGGCAAGCAGAGACCCGATTAGATCATTTTATATTATGGTTAATTTAAGAATTCGGCGAAATTCTATCACATTTGTTCAATTTACGTCGCTCCTATTTCAGATAGCGTATTGGGCTAAGCGGCATCTCAAAGCGCATGAAATGGCGAGTAAAATGCAATACTAAACTTCTAGGATAAGGCAAACAGAGACCCGATTAGATCATTTTATATTTTGGTTAATATAAGAATTCAGCGTAATTCTATCACATTTGTTCAACTTACGTCGCTCCTAATTTAGATAGCGTACTGGGCTAGGCGGCATCTTAAAGCGCGTGGAATGGCGAGTAAAATGCACTGCTAAACTTCTATGATAGGGCAATCAGAGACCCGATTAGATCATTGTATATTTTGTTTAATATAAGATTTCAGGGAAATTCTATCACATTTGTTCAATTTACGTCGCTCCTATTTCAGATAGCGTATTGGGCTAAGCGGCATCTCAAGGCGCATGAAATGGCGAATAAAATGCGCTATTAAACTTCTAGGCTAGTGCGAACAGAGACCCGATTAGATCATTTTACATTATGGTTCTTAAAAGAATTCAGCGAAATTCTATCACATTTGTTCAACGTACGTCGCTCCTATTTCAGATAGCGTATTGGGATAAGCGGCATCGAAAAGCGCATGAAATGGCGAGTAAAATGCACAATTAAACTACTAGGGTAGGGCAAACAGAGACCCGATTAGATCATTTTATATTGTGGTTAATTTAAGAATTCAGCAATATTCTATCACATTTGTTCAATTTACGTCGCTCCTATTTCAGATAGCGTATTGGGCTAAGCGGCATCTCAAAGCGCATGAAATGGCCAGTAAAATGCACTATCAAACTTCTAGGATAAGGCAAACAGAGACCCGATTAGATCATTTTATATTACGGTTAATATAAGAATTCAGCGTAATTCTATCACATTTGTTCAACTTACGTCGCTCCTGTTTCAGGTAGCGCACTGGGCTAGGCGGCATCTTAAAGCGCGTGGAATGGCGAGTAAAATGCACTATTAAGCTTCTAGGATAAGGCAAACAGAGACCCGATTAGATCATTTTATATTACGGTTAATATAAGAATGCGGCGTAATTCTTTCACATTTGTTCAATTTACGTCGCTCCTATTTCAGATAGCGTATTGGGCTAAGCGGCATCTCAAAGCGTATGAAATGTGCGAATAAAATGCACTATTAAAGTTCTAGGCTAGGGCGAAAAGAGACCCGATTAGATCATTTTATATTATAGTTAATTTAAGAATTCAGCGAAATTCTATCACATTTGTTCAATTTACGTCGCTCCTATTTCGGATAGCGTATTGGGCTAAGCGGCATCTCAAAGCGCATGAAATGGCGAGTAAAATGCAATACTAAACTTCTAGGATAAGGCAAACGGAGACCCGATTAGATCATTTTATATTACGGTTAATATAAGAATTCAGCGTAATTCTATCACATTTGTTCAACTTACGTCGCTCCTAATTTAGATAGCGTACTGGGCTAGGCGGCATCTTAAAGCGCGTGGAATGGTGAGTAAAATGCACTGCTAAACTTCTATGATAGGGCAATCAGAGACCCGATTAGATCATTGTATATTTTGTTTAATATAAGATTTCAGGGAAATTCTATCACATTTGTTCAATTTACGTCGCTCCTATTTCAGATAGCGTATTGGGCTAAGCGGCATCTCAAGGTGCATGAAATGGCGAATAAAATGCGCTATTAAACTTCTAGGCTAGTGCGAGCAGAGACCCGATTAGATCATTTTACATTATGGTTCTTAAAAGAATTCAGCGAAATTCTATCACATTTGTTCAACGTACGTCGCTCCTATTTCAGATAGCGTAGTGGGATAAGCGGCATCGAAAAGCGCATGAAATGGCGAGTAAAATGCACAATTAAACTACTAGGGTAGGGCAAACAGAGACCCGATTAGATCATTTTATATTGTGGTTAATTTAAGAATTCAGCAATATTCTATCACATTTGTTCAATTTACGTCGCTCCTATTTCAGATAGCGTATTGGGCTAAGCGGCATCTCAAAGCGCATGAAGTGGCCAGTAAAATGCACTATCAAACTTCTAGGATAAGGCAAACAGAGACCCGATTAGATCATTTTATATTACGGTTAATATAAGAATTCAGCGTAATTCTATCACATTTGTTCAACTTACGTCGCTCCTATTTCAGGTAGCGCACTGGGCTAGGCGGCATCTTAAAGCGCGTGGAATGGCGAGTAAAATGCACTATTAAACTTCTAGGATAAGGCAAACAGAGACCCGATTAGATCATTTTATATTACGGTTAATATAAGAATGCGGCGTAATTCTTTCACATTTGTTCAATTTACGTCGCTCCTATTTCAGATAGCGTATTGGGCTAAGCGGCATCTCAAAGCGTATGAAATGTGCGAATAAAATGCACTATTAAAGTTCTAGGCTAGGGCGAACAGAGACCCGATTAGATCATTTGATATTATGGTTAATTTAAGAATTCAGCGAAATTCTATCACATTTGTTAAATTTACGTCGCTCCTATTTCAGATAGCGTATTGGGCAAAGCGGCATCTCAAAGCGTATGAAATGTGCGAATAAAATGCACTATTAAAGTTCTAGGCTAGGGCGAACAGAGACCCGATTAGATCATTTTACATTATGGTTAATAAAAGAATTCAGCGAAATTCTATCACATTTGTTCAACTTACGTCGCTCCTATTTCAGATAGCGTACTGGGCTAGGCGCCATCTTAAAGTGCGTGGAATGGCGAGTAAAATGCACTGCTCAATTTTTATGATAGGGCAATCAGAGAACCGATCAGCTCATTTTATATTTTGTTTAATATAAGATTTCAGGGAAATCTATCACATTTGTTCAATTTACGTCGCTCCTATTTCAGATAGCTTATTGGGCTAAGCGGCATGTCAAAGCGCATGAAATGACGAGTGAAATGCAGAGTTAAACTTCTATGATAGGGCAATCGGAGACCCGATTAGATCATTTTATATTTTGTTTAATATAAGATTTCAGGGAAATTCTATCACATTTGTTCAATTTACGTCGCTCCTATTTCAGATAGCTTATTGGGCTAAGCGGCATCTGAAGGCGCATGAAATGGCGAGTAAAATGCACTATTAAACTTCTAGGGTAGGGCAAACAGAGACCCGATGAGATCATTTTATATTATGGTTAATTTAAGATGTCAGCAAAATTTTATCACATTTGTTCAATTTACGTCGCTCCTATTTCAGATAGCGTACTGGGCTAGGCGGCATCTTAAAGCGCGTGGAAGGGCGAGTAAAATGCACTACTAAACTTCTATGATAGAGCAATCAGAGACCCGATTAGATCATTTTATATTTTGTTTAATATAAGATTTCAGGGAAATTCTATCACATTTGTTCAATTTACGTCGCTCCTATTTCAGATAGCGTATTGGGCTAAGCGGGATCTCAAAGCGCATGAAATGGCGACTAAAATGCACTATTAAACTTCTAGGCTAGGGCGAACAGAGACCCGATTAGATCATTTCACATTAAGAATAATATAAGAATTCACGGAAATTCTATCACATTTGTCCAATGTACGTCTCTCCTATTTCAGATAGCGTATTAGGCTATGCGGCATCTCAAAGCGCATGAAATGGCGAGTAAAATGCCTTCTTAAACTTCTAGGATAAGGCAAACGGAGACCCGATTAGTTCATTTTATATTACGGTTAATATAAGAATTCAGCGTAATTCTATCACATTTGTTCATCTTACGTCGCTCCTATTTCAGATAGCTACTGGGCTAGGCGGCATCTTAAAGCGCGTGGAAGGGCGAGTAAAATGCACTACTAAACTTCTATGATAGAGCAATCAGAGACCCGATTAGATCATTTTATATTTTGTTTAATATAAGATTTCAGGGAAATTCTATCACATTTGTTCAATTTACGTCGCTCCTATTTCAGATAGCTTATTGGGCTTAGAGGCATCTCAAAGCGCATGAAATGACGAATAAAATGCACTATTAAACTTCTAGGATAAGGCAAACAGAGACCCGATTAGATCATTTTGTATTACGGTTAATATAAGAATGCAGCGTGATTCTATCACATTTGTTCAATTTACGTCGCTCCTATTTCAGATAGCGTATTGGGCTAAGCGGCATCTTAAAGCGCGTGGAATGGCGAGTAGAATGCACTATTAACCTTCCATGATAGGGCAATCAGAGACTAGATTAGATCATTTTATACTTTGGTTAATATAAGAATTCAGCGAAATTCTATCACATTTGTTCAATTTACGTCGCTCCTATTTCAGATAGCGTATTGGGCTAAGCGGCATCTCAAAGCGCATGAAATGACGAGTGAAATGCACTATTCAACTTCTAGGGTAGGGCAATCAGGGACCCGATTAGATCATTTTATATTATGGTTAATTTAAGAATTCAGCAAAATTCTATCACATTTGCTCAATTTACGTCGCTCCTATTTCAGATGGCGTATTGGGCTAAACGGGATCTCAAAGCGCATGAAATGGCGAGTGAAATGCACTATTAGACTTCTATGGTAGGGCGAACAGAGACCAGATTAGATGATTTTATATTTTGGTTACAATAAGAATTCAGCGAAATACTATAACATCTGTTCAATTTACGTCGCTCCTATTTCAGATAGCCAATTGGGCAAAGCGGCATCTCAAAGCGCATGAAATGGCGAGTAAAATGCACTATTAAACTTCTAGGGTAAGGCAAACAGAGACCCGATTAGATCATTTTATATTATGGTTAATTTAAGAATTCAGCGAAATACTATCACATTTGTTCAATTTACGTCGCTCCTATTTCAGATAGCTAATTGGGCAAAGCGGCATCTCAAAGCGCATGAAATGACGAGTGAAATGCACTATTAATCTTCTAGGGTAGGGCGAACAGAGACCCGATTAGAACACTTTACATTAAGGTTAATATAAGAATTCAGCGAGATTCTATCACACTTGTTCAATTTGCGTCGCTTCTATTTCAGACAGCGTACTGGGCTAGGCGGCATCTTAAAGCGCGTGGAATGGCGAGTAAAATGCACTATTAACCTTCTATGATAGGGCAATCAGAGACTAGATTAGATCATTTTATACTTTGGTTAATATAAGAATTCAGCGAAATTCTATCACATTTGTTCAATTTACGTCGCTCCTACTTCAGATAGCGTATTGGGCTAAGCGGCATCTCAAAGCGCATGAAATGACGAGTGAAATGCACTATTAAACTTCTAGGGTAGGGCAAACAGGGACCCGATTAGATCATTTTATATTATGGTTAATTTAAGAATTCAGCAAAATTCTATCACATTTGCTCAATTTACGTCGCTCCTATTTCAGATAGCGTACTGGGCTAGGCGGCATCTTAAAGCGCGTGGAATGGCGAGTAAAATGCACTATTAAAATTCTAGGCTAGGGCGAACAGAGACCCGAGCAGATCATTTTACATTATGGTTAATAAAAGAATTCAGCGTAATTCTATCACTTTTGTTCAGCTTACGTCGCTCCTATTTCAGATAGCGTATTGGGCTAAGCGGAATCTCAAAGCGCATGAAATGGCGAGTGAAATGCACTATTAGAGTTCTATGGTAGGGCGAACAGAGACCCGATTGGATCATTTTACATTAAGGTTAATATAAGAATTCACGGAAATTCTATCACATTTGTTCAATTAACGTCACTCCTATTCCAGATAGCGTATTCGGCTAAGCGGCATCTCAAAGCGCATGAAATGGCGAATAAAATGCACTATTAAACTTCTAGGCTACGGCGAACAGAGACCCGATTAGATCATTTTATATTATGGTTAAGATAAGATTTCAGGGAGATTCTATCACATCTGTTCAATTTACGTCGCTCCTATTTCAGATAGCGTATTCGGCTAAGCGGCATCTCAAAGCGCATAAAATGGCGAATAAAATGCACTATTAAACTACTAGGCTAGGGCGAACAGAGAACCGATTAGATCATTTTATATTATGGTTAATTTAAGAATTCAGCAAAATTCTCTCACATTTGTTCAATTTACGTCGTTCCTATTTCAGATAGCGTCCTGGGCTAAGCGGCATCTAAAAGCGCATGAAATGGCGAGTATAATGCACTATTATACTTCTAGGATAAGGCAAAGAGAGACCCGATTAGATCATTTTATATTACGGTTAATATAAGAATGCAGCGTGAATCTATCACATTTGTTCAAGTTACGTCGCTCCTATTTCAGATAGCGTACTGGGCTAGGCGGCATCTTAAAGCTCGTGGAATGGCGAGTAAAATGCACTATTAAACTTCTATGATAGGGCAATCAGAGACCCGATTAGATCATTTTATATTTTGCTTTATATAAGAATTCAACGAAATTCTATCACATTTGTAAAATTTACGTCGCTCCTATTACAGATAGCTTATTGGTCTTAGCGGCATCTCAAAGCGCATGAAATGACGAGTGAAATGCACGATTAAACTTCTAGGGTAGGGCAAACAGAGACCCGATTAGATCACTTTATATTATGGTTAATTTAAGAATTCAGCAAAATTCTATCACATTTGCTCAATTTACGTCGCTCCTATTTCAGATAGCGTACTGAGCTAGGCGGCATCTTAAAGCGCGTGGAATGGCGAGTAAAATGCACTACTAAACTTCTATGATAGGGCAATCAGAGACCCGATTAGATCATTTTATATTTTGTTTAATATAAGATTTCAGGGAAATAGAATCACATTTGTACAATTTGCGTCGCTCCTTTTTCAGATAGCGTATTCAGCTAAGCGGCATCGCAAAGCGCATGAAGTGGCGAATAAAGTGCACTATTAAACTTCTAGGCTAGGGCGAACAGAGACCCGATCAGATCATTTTACATTATGGTTAAGAAAAGAATTCGCGGCATCACAAAGCGAGTGAAATGCACCATTAGACTTCTATGGTAGGGGGAACAGAGACCCGATTAGATCATTTTACATTAAGGTTAATATAAGGATTCACGGAAATTCTATCACATTTGTTCAATTTACGTCGCTCCTATTTCAGATATCGTATTGGGCTATGCGGCATCTCAAAGCGCATGAAATGGCGAGTAAAATGCACTATTAAACTTCTATGGTAGGGCGAACAGAGACCCGATTAGATCATTTTACATTAAGGTTAATATAAGGATTCACGGAAATTCTATCACATTTGTTCAATTTACGTTGCTTCTATTTCAGACAGCGTATTGGGCTATGCGGCATCTCAAAGCGCATGAAATGGCGAGTAAAATGCACTATTAAACTTCTAGGGTAGGGCAAACAGAGACCCGATGAGATCATTTTATATTATGGTTAATTTAAGAATTCAGCGAAATTCTATCACATTTGTTCAATTTACGTCGCTCCTATTTCAGATAGCGTATTGGGCTAAGCGGCATCTCAAAGCGCATGAAATGCCGAATAAAATGCACTATTAAACTTCTAGGCTAGGGCGAACAGAGACCCGATTAGATCATTTTACATTATGGTTAATAAAAGAATTCAGCGAAATTCTATCACATTTGTTCAATTTACATCGCTCCTATTTCAGATAGCGTATTGGGATAAGGGGCATCTCAATGCTCATGAAATGACGAGTAAAATGCACTATTAAACTTCTAGGGTAGGGCAAACAGAGACCCGATTAGATCATCTAATATTATGGTTAATTTAAGAATTCAGCAAAATTCTATCACATTTGTTCAATTTACGTCGCTCCTATTTCAGATAGCGTATTGGGGTAAGCGGCATCTCAATGCTCATGAAATGACGAGTAAAATGCACTATTAAAATTTCTAGGGTAGGGCAAACAGAGACACGATTAGATCATCTAATATTATGGTTAATTTAAGAATTCAGCAAAATTCTATCACATTTGTTCAATTTACGTCGCTCCTATTTCAGATAGCGTATTGGGGTAAGCGGCATCTCAAAGCGCATGAAATCGCGAATAATATGCGCTATTAAACTTCTAGGCTAGGGCGAACAGAGACCCGATTAGATCATTTTACAATATGGTTCATAAAAGAATTCAGCGTAATTCTATCACATTTGTTCAACGTACGTCGCTCCTATTTCAGATAGCGTACTGGGCTAGGCGGCATCTTAAAGCGCGTGGAATGGCGGGTAATATGCACTATTAAACTTCTATGATAGGGCTATCAGAGTCCCGATTAGATCATTTTATATTTTGGTTACTATAAGAATTCAGCGAAATACTATCACATCTGTTCAATTTACGTCGCTCCTATTTCAGATAGCCAATTGGGCTAAGCGGCATCTCAAAGCGCATGAAATGGCGAGTAAAATGCACTATTAAACTTCTAGGGTAAGGCAAACAGAGACCCGATTAGATCATTTTATATTATGGTTAATTTAAGAATTCAGCGAAATACTATCACATTTGTTCAATTTACGTCGCTCCTATTTCAGATAGCTAATTGGGCAAAGCGGCATCTCAAAGCGCATGAAATGACGAGTGAAATGCACTATTAATCTTCTAGGGTAGAGCGAACAGAGACCCGATTAGAACACTTTACATTAAGGTTAATATAAGAATTCAGCGAAAGTCTCTCACATTTGTTCAATTTACGTCGCTGATATTTCAGATAGCGTATTGGGCTAAGCGGCATCTCAATGCGCATGAAATGGCGAGTAAAATGCACTATTAAACTTCTAGGATAAGGCAAACGGAGAACCGATTCGATCATTTTATATTACGGTTAATATAAGAATTCAGCGTAATTCTATCACATTTGTTCAATTTACGTCGCTCCAATTTCAGATAGCGTACTGGGCTAGGCGGCATCTTAAAGCGTGTGGAAAGCCGAGCTAAATGCACTATTAAACTTCTATGATAGGGCAATCAGAGACCCGACTAGATCATTTTATATTGTGGTTAATATAAGAATTCAGCGAAATTATATCACATTTGTTCAATTTACATCGCTCCTATTTCAGATAGCGTATTGGGATAAGGGGCATCTCAATGCTCATGAAATGACGAGTAAAATGCACTATTAAACTTCTAGGGTAGGGCAAACAGAGACCCGATTAGATCAGCTAATATTATGGTTAATTTAAGAATTCAGCAAAATTCTATCACATTTGTTCAATTTACGTCGCTCCTATTTCAGATAGCGTATTGGGGTAAGCGGCATCTCAAAGCGCATGAAATCGCGAATAATATGCGCTATTAAACTTCTAGGCTAGGGCGAACAGAGACCCGATTAGATCATTTTACAATATGGTTCATAAAAGAATTCAGCGTAATTCTATCACATTTGTTCAACGTACGTCGCTCCTATTTCAGATAGCGTACTGGGCCAGACGGCATCTTAAAGCGCGTGGAATGGCGGGTAAAATGCACTATTAAACTTCTATGATAGGGCTATCAGAGACCCGATTAGATCATTTTATATTTTGGTTAATATAAGAATTCAGCGAAATTCTATCACATTTGTTCAACTTACGTCGCTCCTATTTCAGATAGCGTATTGGGCTAAGCGGCATCTCAAAGCGCATGAAATGACGAGTGAAATGCACTATTAAACTTGTAGGATAAGGCAAACAGAGACCCGATTATATCATTTTATATTTTGGTTACTATAAGAATTCAGCGAAATACTATCACATTTGTTCAATTTACGTCGCTCCAATTTCAGATAGCGTACTGGGCTAGGCGGCATCTTAAAGCGTGTGGATAGGCGAGCTAAATGCACTATTAAACTTCTATGATAGGGCAATCAGAGACCCGACTAGTTCATTTTATATTTTGGTTAATATAAGAATTCAGCGAAATACTATCACATTTGTTCAATTTACGTCGCTCCTATTTCAGATAGCTTATTGGGCTAAGCGGCATCTCAAAGCGCATGAAATGACGAGTGAAATGCACTATTAATCTCCTAGGGTAAGGCAAACAGAGACCAGATTAGATGATTTTATATTTTGGTTACTATAAGAATTCAGCGAAATACTATCACATCTGTTCAATTTACGTCGCTCCTATTTCAGATAGCCAATTGGGCAAAGCGGCATCTCAAAGCGCATGAAATGGCGAGTAAAATGCACTATTAAACTTCTAGGGTAAGGCAAACAGAGACCCGATTAGATCATTTTATATTATGGTTAATTTAAGAATTCAGCGAAATACTATCACATTTGTTCAATTTACGTCGCTCCTATTTCAGATAGCTAATTGGGCAAAGCGGCATCTCAAAGCGCATGAAATGACGAGTGAAATGCACTATTAATCTTCTAGGGTAGGGCGAACAGAGACCCGATTAGAACACTTTACATTAAGGTTAATATAAGAATTCAGGGAAATTCTATCACATTTGTTCAGTTTACGTCGCTGATATTTCAGCTAGCGTATTGGGATAAGCGGCATCTCAATGCGCATGAAATGGCGAGTAAAATGCACTGTTAAACATCTAGGATAAGGCAAACGGAGACCCGATTCGATCATTTTATGTTACGGTTAATATAAGAATTCAGCGTAATTCTATCACATTTGTTCAATTTACGTCGCTCCAATTCCAGATAGCGTACTGGGCTAGGCGGCATCTTAAAGCGTGTGGATAGGCGAGCTAAATGCACTATTAAACTTCTATGATAGGGCAATCAGAGACCCGACTAGTTCATTTTATATTTTGGTTAATATAAGAATTCAGCGAAATACTATCACATTTGTTCAATTTACGTCGCTCCTATTTCAGATAGCTTATTGGGCTAAGCGGCATCTCAAAGCGCATGAAATGACGAGTGAAATGCACTATTAATCTTCTAGGGTAAGGCAAACAGAGACCAGATTAGATGATTTTATATTTTGGTTACTATAAGAATTCAGCGAAATACTATCACATCTGTTCAATTTACGTCGCTCCTATTTCAGATAGCCAATTGGGCAAAGCGGCATCTCAAAGCGCATGAAATGGCGAGTAAAATGCACTATTAAACTTCTAGGGTAAGGCAAACAGAGACCCGATTAGATCATTTTATATTATGGTTAATTTAAGAATTCAGCGAAATACTATCACATTTGTTCAATTTACGTCGCTCCTATTTCAGATAGCTAATTGGGCAAAGCGGCATCTCAAAGCGCATGAAATGACGAGTGAAATGCACTATTAATCTTCTAGGGTAGGGCGAACAGAGACCCGATTAGAACACTTTACATTATGGTTAATTTAAGAATTCAGCGAGATTCTATCACACTTGTTCAATTTGCGTCGCTTCTATTTCAGACAGCGTACTGGGCTAGGCGGCATCTTAAAGCGCGTGGAATGGCGAGTAAAATGCACTATTAACCTTCTATGATAGGGCAATCAGAGACTAGATTAGATCATTTTATACTTTGGTTAATATAAGAATTCAGCGAAATTCTATCACATTTGTTCAATTTACGTCGCTCCTACTTCAGATAGCGTATTGGGCTAAGCGGCATCTCAAAGCGCATGAAATGACGAGTGAAATGCACTATTCAACTTCTAGGGTAGGGCAAACAGGGACCCGATTAGATCATTTTATATTATGGTTAATTTAAGAATTCAGCAAAATTCTATCACATTTGCTCAATTTACGTCGCTCCTATTTCAGATAGCGTACTGGGCTAGGCGGCATCTTAAAGCGCGTGGAATGGCGAGTAAAATGCACTATTAAAATTCTAGGCTAGGGCGAACAGTGACCCGAGCAGATCATTTTACATTATGGTTAATAAAAGAATTCAGCGTAATTCTATCACTTTTGTTCAGCTTACGTCGCTCCTATTTCAGATAGCGTATTGGGCTAAGCGGAATCTCAAAGCGCATGAAATGGCGAGTGAAATGCACTATTAGAGTTCTATGGTAGGGCGAACAGAGACCCGATTGGATCATTTTACATTAAGGTTAATATAAGAATTCACGGAAATTCTATCACATTTGTTCAATTAACGTCACTCCTATTCCAGATAGCGTATTCGGCTAAGCGGCATCTCAAAGCGCATGAAATGGCGAATAAAATGCACTATTAAACTTCTAGGCTACGGCGAACAGAGACCCGATTAGATCATTTTATATTATGGTTAAGATAAGATTTCAGGGAGATTCTATCACATCTGTTCAATTTACGTCGCTCCTATTTCAGATAGCGTATTCGGCTAAGCGGCATCTCAAAGCGCATAAAATGGCGAATAAAATGCACTATTAAACTACTAGGCCAGGGCGAACAGAGACCCGATTAGATCATTTTATATTATGGTTAATTTAAGAATTCAGCAAAATTCTCTCACATTTGTTCAATTTACGTCGTTCCTATTTCAGATAGCGTCCTGGGCTAAGCGGCATCTAAAAGCGCATGAAATGGCGAGTATAATGCACTATTATACTTCTAGGATAAGGCAAACAGAGACCCGATTAGATCATTTTATATTACGGTTAATATAAGAATGCAGCGTGAATCTATCACATTTGTTCAAGTTACGTCGCTCCTATTTCAGATAGCGTACTGGGCTAGGCGGCATCTTAAAGCTCGTGGAATGGCGAGTAAAATGCACTATTAAACTTCTATGATAGGGCAATCAGAGACCCGATTAGATCATTTTATATTTTGCTTTATATAAGAATTCAACGAAATTCTATCACATTTGTAAAATTTACGTCGCTCCTATTACAGATAGCTTATTGGTCTTAGCGGCATCTCAAAGCGCATGAAATGACGAGTGAAATGCACGATTAAACTTCTAGGGTAGGGCAAACAGAGACCCGATTAGATCACTTTATATTATGGTTAATTTAAGAATTCAGCAAAATTCTATCACATTTGCTCAATTTACGTCGCTCCTATTTCAGATAGCGTACTGAGCTAGGCGGCATCTTAAAGCGCGTGGAATGGCGAGTAAAATGCACTACTAAACTTCTATGATAGGGCAATCAGAGACCCGATTAGATCATTTTATATTTTGTTTAATATAAGATTTCAGGGAAATAGAATCACATTTGTACAATTTGCGTCGCTCCTTTTTCAGATAGCGTATTCAGCTAAGCGGCATCGCAAAGCGCATGAAGTGGCGAATAAAGTGCACTATTAAACTTCTAGGCTAGGGCGAACAGAGACCCGATCAGATCATTTTACATTATGGTTAATAAAAGAATTCGCGGCATCACAAAGCGAGTGAAATGCACCATTAGACTTCTATGGTAGGGGGAACAGAGACCCGATTAGATCATTTTACATTAAGGTTAATATAAGGATTCACGGAAATTCTATCACATTTGTTCAATTTACGTCGCTCCTATTTCAGATATCGTATTGGGCTATGCGGCATCTCAAAGCGCATGAAATGGCGAGTAAAATGCACTATTAAACTTCTATGGTAGGGCGAACAGAGACCCGATTAGATCATTTTACATTAAGGTTAATATAAGGATTCACGGAAATTCTATCACATTTGTTCAATTTACGTTGCTTCTATTTCAGACAGCGTATTGGGCTATGCGGCATCTCAAAGCGCATGAAATGGCGAGTAAAATGCACTATTAAACTTCTAGGGTAGGGCAAACAGAGACCCGATGAGATCATTTTATATTATGGTTAATTTAAGAATTCAGCGAAATTCTATCACATTTGTTCAATTTACGTCGCTCCTATTTCAGATAGCGTATTGGGCTAAGCGGCATCTCAAAGCGCATGAAATGCCGAATAAAATGCACTATTAAACTTCTAGGCTAGGGCGAACAGAGACCCGATTAGATCATTTTATATTATGGTTAATAAAAGAATTCAGCGAAATTCTATCACATTTGTTCAATTTACATCGCTCCTATTTCAGATAGCGTATTGGGATAAGGGGCATCTCAATGCTCATGAAATGACGAGTAAAATGCACTATTAAACTTCTAGGGTAGGGCAAACAGAGACCCGATTAGATCATCTAATATTATGGTTAATTTAAGAATTCAGCAAAATTCTATCACATTTGTTCAATTTACGTCGCTCCTATTTCAGATAGCGTATTGGGGTAAGCGGCATCTCAATGCTCATGAAATGACGAGTAAAATGCACTATTAAAATTTCTAGGGTAGGGCAAACAGAGACACGATTAGATCATCTAATATTATGGTTAATTTAAGAATTCAGCAAAATTCTATCACATTTGTTCAATTTACGTCGCTCCTATTTCAGATAGCGTATTGGGGTAAGCGGCATCTCAAAGCGCATGAAATCGCGAATAATATGCGCTATTAAACTTCTAGGCTAGGGCGAACAGAGACCCGATTAGATCATTTTACAATATGGTTCATAAAAGAATTCAGCGTAATTCTATCACATTTGTTCAACGTACGTCGCTCCTATTTCAGATAGCGTACTGGGCTAGGCGGCATCTTAAAGCGCGTGGAATGGCGGGTAATATGCACTATTAAACTTCTATGATAGGGCTATCAGAGTCCCGATTAGATCATTTTATATTTTGGTTACTATAAGAATTCAGCGAAATACTATCACATCTGTTCAATTTACGTCGCTCCTATTTCAGATAGCCAATTGGGCAAAGCGGCATCTCAAAGCGCATGAAATGGCGAGTAAAATGCACTATTAAACTTCTAGGGTAAGGCAAACAGAGACCCGATTAGATCATTTTATATTATGGTTAATTTAAGAATTCAGCGAAATACTATCACATTTGTTCAATTTACGTCGCTCCTATTTCAGATAGCTAATTGGGCAAAGCGGCATCTCAAAGCGCATGAAATGACGAGTGAAATGCACTATTAATCTTCTAGGGTAGAGCGAACAGAGACCCGATTAGAACACTTTACATTAAGGTTAATATAAGAATTCAGCGAAAGTCTCTCACATTTGTTCAATTTACGTCGCTGATATTTCAGATAGCGTATTGGGCTAAGCGGCATCTCAATGCGCATGAAATGGCGAGTAAAATGCACTATTAAACTTCTAGGATAAGGCAAACGGAGAACCGATTCGATCATTTTATATTACGGTTAATATAAGAATTCAGCGTAATTCTATCACATTTGTTCAATTTACGTCGCTCCAATTTCAGATAGCGTACTGGGCTAGGCGGCATCTTAAAGCGTGTGGAAAGCCGAGCTAAGTGCACTATTAAACTTCTATGATAGGGCAATCAGAGACCCGACTAGATCATTTTATATTGTGGTTAATATAAGAATTCAGCGAAATTATATCACATTTGTTCAATTTACATCGCTCCTATTTCAGATAGCGTATTGGGATAAGGGGCATCTCAATGCTCATGAAATGACGAGTAAAATGCACTATTAAACTTCTAGGGTAGGGCAAACAGAGACCCGATTAGATCAGCTAATATTATGGTTAATTTAAGAATTCAGCAAAATTCTATCACATTTGTTCAATTTACGTCGCTCCTATTTCAGATAGCGTATTGGGGTAAGCGGCATCTCAAAGCGCATGAAATCGCGAATAATATGCGCTATTAAACTTCTAGGCTAGGGCGAACAGAGACCCGATTAGATCATTTTACAATATGGTTCATAAAAGAATTCAGCGTAATTCTATCACATTTGTTCAACGTACGTCGCTCCTATTTCAGATAGCGTACTGGGCTAGACGGCATCTTAAAGCGCGTGGAATGGCGGGTAAAATGCACTATTAAACTTCTATGATAGGGCTATCAGAGACCCGATTAGATCATTTTATATTTTGGTTAATATAAGAATTCAGCGAAATTCTATCACATTTGTTCAACTTACGTCGCTCCTATTTCAGATAGCGTATTGGGCTAAGCGGCATCTCAAAGCGCATGAAATGACGAGTGAAATGCACTATTAAACTTGTAGGATAAGGCAAACAGAGACCCGATTAGATCATTTTATATTTTGGTTACTATAAGAATTCAGCGAAATACTATCACATTTGTTCAATTTACGTCGCTCCAATTTCAGATAGCGTACTGGGCTAGGCGGCATCTTAAAGCGTGTGGATAGGCGAGCTAAATGCACTATTAAACTTCTATGATAGGGCAATCAGAGACCCGACTAGTTCATTTTATATTTTGGTTAATATAAGAATTCAGCGAAATACTATCACATTTGTTCAATTTACGTCGCTCCTATTTCAGATAGCTTATTGGGCTAAGCGGCATCTCAAAGCGCATGAAATGACGAGTGAAATGCACTATTAATCTCCTAGGGTAAGGCAAACAGAGACCAGATTAGATGATTTTATATTTTGGTTACTATAAGAATTCAGCGAAATACTATCACATCTGTTCAATTTACGTCGCTCCTATTTCAGATAGCCAATTGGGCAAAGCGGCATCTCAAAGCGCATGAAATGGCGAGTAAAATGCACTATTAAACTTCTAGGGTAAGGCAAACAGAGACCCGATTAGATCATTTTATATTATGGTTAATTTAAGAATTCAGCGAAATACTATCACATTTGTTCAATTTACGTCGCTCCTATTTCAGATAGCTAATTGGGCAAAGCGGCATCTCAAAGCGCATGAAATGACGAGTGAAATGCACTATTAATCTTCTAGGGTAGGGCGAACAGAGACCCGATTAGAACACTTTACATTAAGGTTAATATAAGAATTCAGCGAAAGTCTCTCACATTTGTTCAATTTACGTCGCTGATATTTCAGCTAGCGTATTGGGCTAAGCGGCATCTCAATGCGCATGAAATGGCGAGTAAAATGCACTATTAAACTTCTAGGATAAGGCAAACAGAGACCCGATTCGATCATTTTATGTTACGGTTAATATAAGAATTCAGCGTAATTCTATCACATTTGTTCAATTTACGTCGCTCCAATTCCAGATAGCGTACTGGGCTAGGCGGCATCTTAAAGCGTGTGGATAGGCGAGCTAAATGCACTATTAAACTTCTATGATAGGGCAATCAGAGACCCGACTAGTTCATTTTATATTTTGGTTAATATAAGAATTCAGCGAAATACTATCACATTTGTTCAATTTACGTCGCTCCTATTTCAGATAGCTTATTGGGCTAAGCGGCATCTCAAAGCGCATGAAATGACGAGTGAAATGCACTATTAATCTTCTAGGGTAAGGCAAACAGAGACCAGATTAGATGATTTTATATTTTGGTTACTATAAGAATTCAGCGAAATACTATCACATCTGTTCAATTTACGTCGCTCCTATTTCAGATAGCCAATTGGGCAAAGCGGCATCTCAAAGCGCATGAAATGGCGAGTAAAATGCACTATTAAACTTCTAGGGTAAGGCAAACAGAGACCCGATTAGATCATTTTATATTATGGTTAATTTAAGAATTCAGCGAAATACTATCACATTTGTTCAATTTACGTCGCTCCTATTTCAGATAGCTAATTGGGCAAAGCGGCATCTCAAAGCGCATGAAATGACGAGTGAAATGCACTATTAATCTTCTAGGGTAGGGCGAACAGAGACCCGATTAGAACACTTTACATTAAGGTTAATATAAGAATTCAGCGAAAGTCTCTCACATTTGTTCAATTTACGTCGCTGATATTTCAGATAGCGTATTGGGCTAAGCGGCATCTCAATGCGAATGAAATGGCGAGTAAAATGCACTATTAAACTTCTAGGATAAGGCAAACAGAGACCCGATTCGATCATTTTATATTACGGTTAATATAAGAATTCAGCGTAATTCTATCACATTTGTTCAATTTACGTCGCTCCAATTCCAGATAGCGTACTGGGCTAGGCGGCATCTTAAAGCGTGTGGAAAGCCGAGCTAAATGCACTATTAAACTTCTATGATAGGGCAATCAGAGACCCGACTAGATCATTTTATATTTTGGTTAATATAAGAATTCAGCGAAATTCTATCACATTTGTTCAATTTACGTCGCTCCTATTTCAGATAGCTTATTGGGCTAAGCGGCATCTCAAAGCGCATGAAATGACGAGTGAAATGCACTATTAAACTTCTAGGGTAAGGCGAACTAAGATCCGATTAGATCATTTTACATTAAGGTTAATATAAGAATTCAGCGTAATTCTATCACATTTGTTCAATTTACGTCGCTCATATTTCAGATAGCATATTGGGCTAAGCGGCATCTGAAAGCTCACGAAATGGCGAGTAAAATGCCCTATTAAACTTCTAGGGTAGGGCAAACAGAGACCCGATTAGATCATTTTATATTTTGGTTAATATAAGAATTCAGCGAAGTTCTATCACATTTGTTCAACTTACGTCGCTCCTATTTCAGATAGCGTATTGGCCTAAGCGGCATCTCAAAGCGCATGAAATGACGAGTGAAATGCACTATTAATCTTCAAGGGTAGGGCGAACAGAGGCCCGATCAGAACATTTTACATTAAGGTTAATATAAGAATTCAGCGAAATTCTCTCACATTTGTTCAATTAACGTCGCTCCTATTTCAGATAGCTTATTGGGCAAAGCGGCATCTCAAAGCGCAAGAAATGGCGAGTAAAATGCACTACCAAACTTCTAGGGTAGGGCAAACAGAGACCCGATTAGATCATTTTATATTACGGTTAATATAAGAATTCAGCGTAATTCTATCACATTTGTTCAATTTACGTCGCTCCAATTTCAGATAGCGTACTGGGCTAGGCGGCATCTTAAAGCGTGTGGATAGGCGAGCTAAATGCACTATTAAACTTCTATGATAGGGCAATCAGAGACCCGACTAGTTCATTTTATATTTTGGTTAATATAAGAATTCAGCGAAATTCTATCACATTTGTTCAATTTACGTCGCTCCTATTTCAGATAGCTTATTGGGCTAAGCGGCATCTCAAAGCGCATGAAATGACGAGTGAAATGCACTATTAATCTTCTAGGGTAAGGCAAACAGAGACCAGATTAGATGATTTTATATTTTGGTTACTATAAGAATTCAGCGAAATACTATCACATCTGTTCAATTTACGTCGCTCCTATTTCAGATAGCCAATTGGGCAAAGCGGCATCTCAAAGCGCATGAAATGGCGAGTAAAATGCACTATTAAACTTCTAGGGTAAGGCAAACAGAGACCCGATTAGATCATTTTATATTATGGTTAATTTAAGAATTCTGCGGAATACTATCACATTTGTTCAATTTACGTCGCTGATATTTCAGATAGCGTATTGGGCTAAGCGGCATCTCAATGCGCATGAAATGGCGAGTAAAATGCACTATTAAACTTCTAGGATAAGGCAAACAGAGACCCGATTCGATCATTTTATATTACGGTTAATATAAGAATGCAGCGTAATTCTATCACATTTGTTCAATTTACGTCGCTCATATTTCAGATAGCATATTGGGCTAAGCGGCATCTGAAAGCGCACGAAATGGCGAGTAAAATGCCCTATTAAACTTCTAGGGTAGGGCAAACAGAGACCCGATTAGATCATTTTATATTTTGGTTAATATAAGAATTCAGCGAAATTCTATCACATTTGTTCAACTTACGTCGCTCCTATTTCAGATAGCATATTGGGCTAAGCGGCATCTCAAAGCGCATGAAATGCCGAATAAAATGCACTATTAAACTTCTAGGCTAGGGCGAACAGAGACCGGATAAGATCATTTTATATTATGGTTAATTTAAGAATTCAGCGAAACTCTATCACATTTGTTCAATTTACGTCGCTCCTATTTCAGATAGCGTATTGGGGTAAGCGGCATCTCAAAGCGCATGAAATGGCGAGTAAAATGCACTATTAACCTTCAAGGGTAGGGCGAACAGTGACCCGATTAGATCATTTTACATTAAGGTTAATATAAGGATTCACGGAAATTCTATCACATTTGTTCAATTTACGTTGCTTCTATTTCAGACAGCGTATTGGGCTATGCGGCATCTCAAAGCGCATGAAATGGCGAGTAAAATGCACTATTAAACTTCTAGGGTAGGGCAAACAGAGACCCGATGAGATCATTTTATATTATGGTTAATTTAAGAATTCAGCGAAATTCTATCACATTTGTTCAATTTACGTCGCTCCTATTTCAGATAGCGTATTGGGCTAAGCGGCATCTCAAAGCGCATGAAATGCCGAATAAAATGCACTATTAAACTTCTAGGCTAGGGCGAACAGAGACCCGATTAGATCATTTTACATTATGGTTAATAAAAGAATTCAGCGAAATTCTATCACATTTGTTCAATTTACATCGCTCCTATTTCAGATAGCGTATTGGGATAAGGGGCATCTCAATGCTCATGAAATGACGAGTAAAATGCACTATTAAACTTCTAGGGTAGGGCAAACAGAGACCCGATTAGATCATCTAATATTATGGTTAATTTAAGAATTCAGCAAAATTCTATCACATTTGTTCAATTTACGTCGCTCCTATTTCAGATAGCGTATTGGGGTAAGCGGCATCTCAATGCTCATGAAATGACGAGTAAAATGCACTATTAAAATTTCTAGGGTAGGGCAAACAGAGACCCGATTAGATCATCTAATATTATGGTTAATTTAAGAATTCAGCAAAATTCTATCACATTTGTTCAATTTACGTCGCTCCTATTTCAGATAGCGTATTGGGGTAAGCGGCATCTCAAAGCGCATGAAATCGCGAATAATATGCGCTATTAAACTTCTAGGCTAGGGCGAACAGAGACCCGATTAGATCATTTTACAATATGGTTCATAAAAGAATTCAGCGTAATTCTATCACATTTGTTCAACGTACGTCGCTCCTATTTCAGATAGCGTACTGGGCTAGGCGGCATCTTAAAGCGCGTGGAATGGCGGGTAATATGCACTATTAAACTTCTATGATAGGGCTATCAGAGACCCGATTAGATCATTTTATATTTTGGTTACTATAAGAATTCAGCGAAATACTATCACATCTGTTCAATTTACGTCGCTCCTATTTCAGATAGCCAATTGGGCAAAGCGGCATCTCAAAGCGCATGAAATGGCGAGTAAAATGCACTATTAAACTTCTAGGGTAAGGCAAACAGAGACCCGATTAGATCATTTTATATTATGGTTAATTTAAGAATTCAGCGAAATACTATCACATTTGTTCAATTTACGTCGCTCCTATTTCAGATAGCTAATTGGGCAAAGCGGCATCTCAAAGCGCATGAAATGACGAGTGAAATGCACTATTAATCTTCTAGGGTAGAGCGAACAGAGACCCGATTAGAACACTTTACATTAAGGTTAATATAAGAATTCAGCGAAAGTCTCTCACATTTGTTCAATTTACGTCGCTGATATTTCAGATAGCGTATTGGGCTAAGCGGCATCTCAATGCGCATGAATTGGCGAGTAAAATGCACTATTAAACTTCTAGGATAAGGCAAACGGAGAACCGATTCGATCATTTTATATTACGGTTAATATAAGAATTCAGCGTAATTCTATCACATTTGTTCAATTTACGTCGCTCCAATTTCAGATAGCGTACTGGGCTAGGCGGCATCTTAAAGCGTGTGGAAAGCCGAGCTAAATGCACTATTAAACTTCTATGATAGGGCAATCAGAGACCCGACTAGATCATTTTATATTGTGGTTAATATAAGAATTCAGCGAAATTATATCACATTTGTTCAATTTACATCGCTCCTATTTCAGATAGCGTATTGGGATAAGGGGCATCTCAATGCTCATGAAATGACGAGTAAAATGCACTATTAAACTTCTAGGGTAGGGCAAACAGAGACCCGATTAGATCAGCTAATATTATGGTTAATTTAAGAATTCAGCAAAATTCTATCACATTTGTTCAATTTACGTCGCTCCTATTTCAGATAGCGTATTGGGGTAAGCGGCATCTCAAAGCGCATGAAATCGCGAATAATATGCGCTATTAAACTTCTAGGCTAGGGCGAACAGAGACCCGATTAGATCATTTTACAATATGGTTCATAAAAGAATTCAGCGTAATTCTATCACATTTGTTCAACGTACGTCGCTCCTATTTCAGATAGCGTACTGGGCTAGACGGCATCTTAAAGCGCGTGGAATGGCGGGTAAAATGCACTATTAAAATTCTATGATAGGGCTATCAGAGACCCGATTAGATCATTTTATATTTTGGTTAATATAAGAATTCAGCGAAATTCTATCACATTTGTTCAACTTACGTCGCTCCTATTTCAGATAGCGTATTGGGCTAAGCGGCATCTCAAAGCGCATGAAATGACGAGTGAAATGCACTATTAAACTTGTAGGATAAGGCAAACAGAGACCCGATTAGATCATTTTATATTTTGGTTACTATAAGAATTCAGCGAAATACTATCACATCTGTTCAATTTACGTCGCTCCTATTTCAGATAGCTAATTGGGCAAAGCGGCATCTCAAAGCGCCTGAAATGGCGAGTAAAATGCACTATTAAACTTCTAGGGTAAGGCAAAGAGAGATCCGATTAGATCATTTTATATTATGGTTAATTTAAGAATTCAGCGAAATACTATCACATTTGTTCAATTTACGTCGCTCCTATTTCAGATAGCTAATTGGGCAAAGCGGCATCTCAAAGCGCATGAAATGACGAGTGAAATGCACTATTAATCTTCTAGGGTAGGGCGAACAGAGACCCGATTAGAACACTTTACATTAAGGTTAATATAAGAATTCAGCGAAAGTCTCTCACATTTGTTCAATTTACGTCGCTGATATTTCAGATAGCGTATTGGGCTAAGCGGCATCTCAATGCGCATGAAATGGCGAGTAAAATGCACTATTAAACTTCTAGGATAAGGCAAACAGAGACCCGATTCGATCATTTTATATTACGGTTAATATAAGAATTCAGCGTAATTCTATCACATTTGTTCAATTTACGTCGCTCCAATTTCAGATAGCGTACTGGGCTAGGCGGCATCTTAAAGCGTGTGGATAGGCGAGCTAAATGCACTATTAAACTTCTATGATAGGGCAATCAGAGACCCGACTAGTTCATTTTATATTTTGGTTAATATAAGAATTCAGCGAAATACTATCACATTTGTTCAATTTACGTCGCTCCTATTTCAGATAGCTTATTGGGCTAAGCGGCATCTCAAAGCGCATGAAATGACGAGTGAAATGCACTATTAATCTCCTAGGGTAAGGCAAACAGAGACCAGATTAGATGATTTTATATTTTGGTTACTATAAGAATTCAGCGAAATACTATCACATCTGTTCAATTTACGTCGCTCCTATTTCAGATAGCCAATTGGGCAAAGCGGCATCTCAAAGCGCATGAAATGGCGAGTAAAATGCACTATTAAACTTCTAGGGTAAGGCAAACAGAGACCCGATTAGATCATTTTATATTATGGTTAATTTAAGAATTCAGCGAAATACTATCACATTTGTTCAATTTACGTCGCTCCTATTTCAGATAGCTAATTGGGCAAAGCGGCATCTCAAAGCGCATGAAATGACGAGTGAAATGCACTATTAATCTTCTAGGGTAGGGCGAACAGAGACCCGATTAGAACACTTTACATTAAGGTTAATATAAGAATTCAGCGAAAGTCTCTCACATTTGTTCAATTTACGTCGCTGATATTTCAGATAGCGTATTGGGCTAAGCGGCATCTCAATGCGAATGAAATGGCGAGTAAAATGCACTATTAAACTTCTAGGATAAGGCAAACAGAGACCCGATTCGATCATTTTATATTACGGTTAATATAAGAATTCAGCGTAATTCTATCACATTTGTTCAATTTACGTCGCTCCAATTCCAGATAGCGTACTGGGCTAGGCGGCATCTTAAAGCGTGTGGAAAGCCGACCTAAATGCACTATTAAACTTCTATGATAGGGCAATCAGAGACCCGACTAGATCATTTTATATTTTGGTTAATATAAGAATTCAGCGAAATTCTATCACATTTGTTCAATTTACGTCGCTGATATTTCAGATAGCGTATTGGGCTAAGCGGCATCTCAATGCGCATGAAATGGCGAGTAAAATGCACTATTAAACTTCTAGGATAAGGCAAACAGAGACCCGATTCGATCATTTTATATTACGGTTAATATAAGAATGCAGCGTAATTCTATCACATTTGTTCAATTTACGTCGCTCATATTTCAGATAGCATATTGGGCTAAGCGGCATCTGAAAGCGCACGAAATGGCGAGTAAAATGCCCTATTAAACTTCTAGGGTAGGGCAAACAGAGACCCGATTAGATCATTTTATATTTTGGTTAATATAAGAATTCAGCGAAATTCTATCACATTTGTTCAACTTACGTCGCTCCTATTTCAGATAGCATATTGGGCTAAGCGGCATCTCAAAGCGCATGAAATGACGAGTGAAATGCACTATTAATCTTCAAGGGTAGGGCGAACAGAGGCCCGATTAGAACATTTTACATTAAGGTTAATATAAGAATTCAGCGAAATTCTCTCACATTTGTTCAATTAACGTCGCTCCTATTTCAGATAGCTTATTGGGCAAAGCGGCATCTCAAAGCGCAAGAAATGGCGAGTAAAATGCACTATTAACCTTCAAGGGTAGGGCGAACAGTGACCCGATTAGATCATTTTACATTAAGGTTAATATAAGGATTCACGGAAATTCTATCACATTTGTTCAATTTACGTTGCTTCTATTTCAGACAGCGTATTGGGCTATGCGGCATCTCAAAGCGCATGAAATGGCGAGTAAAATGCACTATTAAACTTCTAGGGTAGGGCAAACAGAGACCCGATGAGATCATTTTATATTATGGTTAATTTAAGAATTCAGCGAAATTCTATCACATTTGTTCAATTTACGTCGCTCCTATTTCAGATAGCGTATTGGGCTAAGCGGCATCTCAAAGCGCATGAAATGCCGAATAAAATGCACTATTAAACTTCTAGGCTAGGGCGAACAGAGACCCGATTAGATCATTTTACATTATGGTTAATAAAAGAATTCAGCGAAATTCTATCACATTTGTTCAATTTACATCGCTCCTATTTCAGATAGCGTATTGGGATAAGGGGCATCTCAATGCTCATGAAATGACGAGTAAAATGCACTATTAAACTTCTAGGGTAGGGCAAACAGAGACCCGATTAGATCATCTAATATTATGGTTAATTTAAGAATTCAGCAAAATTCTATCACATTTGTTCAATTCACGTCGCTCCTATTTCAGATAGCGTATTGGGGTAAGCGGCATCTCAATGCTCATGAAATGACGAGTAAAATGCACTATTAAAATTTCTAGGGTAGGGCAAACAGAGACCCGATTAGATCATCTAATATTATGGTTAATTTAAGAATTCAGCAAAATTCTATCACATTTGTTCAATTTACGTCGCTCCTATTTCAGATAGCGTATTGGGGTAAGCGGCATCTCAAAGCGCATGAAATCGCGAATAATATGCGCTATTAAACTTCTAGGCTAGGGCGAACAGAGACCCGATTAGATCATTTTACAATATGGTTCATAAAAGAATTCAGCGTAATTCTATCACATTTGTTCAACGTACGTCGCTCCTATTTCAGATAGCGTACTGGGCTAGGCGGCATCTTAAAGCGCGTGGAATGGCGGGTAATATGCACTATTAAACTTCTATGATAGGGCTATCAGAGACCCGATTAGATCATTTTATATTTTGGTTACTATAAGAATTCAGCGAAATACTATCACATCTGTTCAATTTACGTCGCTCCTATTTCAGATAGCCAATTGGGCAAAGCGGCATCTCAAAGCGCATGAAATGGCGAGTAAAATGCACTATTAAACTTCTAGGGTAAGGCAAACAGAGACCCGATTAGATCATTTTATATTATGGTTAATTTAAGAATTCAGCGAAATACTATCACATTTGTTCAATTTACGTCGCTCCTATTTCAGATAGCTAATTGGGCAAAGCGGCATCTCAAAGCGCATGAAATGACGAGTGAAATGCACTATTAATCTTCTAGGGTAGAGCGAACAGAGACCCGATTAGAACACTTTACATTAAGGTTAATATAAGAATTCAGCGAAAGTCTCTCACATTTGTTCAATTTACGTCGCTGATATTTCAGATAGCGTATTGGGCTAAGCGGCATCTCAATGCGCATGAAATGGCGAGTAAAATGCACTATTAAACTTCTAGGATAAGGCAAACGGAGAACCGATTCGATCATTTTATATTACGGTTAATATAAGAATTCAGCGTAATTCTATCACATTTGTTCAATTTACGTCGCTCCAATTTCAGATAGCGTACTGGGCTAGGCGGCATCTTAAAGCGTGTGGAAAGCCGAGCTAAATGCACTATTAAACTTCTATGATAGGGCAATCAGAGACCCGACTAGATCATTTTATATTGTGGTTAATATAAGAATTCAGCGAAATTATATCACATTTGTTCAATTTACATCGCTCCTATTTCAGATAGCGTATTGGGATAAGGGGCATCTCAATGCTCATGAAATGACGAGTAAAATGCACTATTAAACTTCTAGGGTAGGGCAAACAGAGACCCGATTAGATCAGCTAATATTATGGTTAATTTAAGAATTCAGCAAAATTCTATCACATTTGTTCAATTTACGTCGCTCCTATTTCAGATAGCGTATTGGGGTAAGCGGCATCTCAAAGCGCATGAAATCGCGAATAATATGCGCTATTAAACTTCTAGGCTAGGGCGAACAGAGACCCGATTAGATCATTTTACAATATGGTTCATAAAAGAATTCAGCGTAATTCTATCACATTTGTTCAACGTACGTCGCTCCTATTTCAGATAGCGTACTGGGCTAGACGGCATCTTAAAGCGCGTGGAATGGCGGGTAAAATGCACTATTAAAATTCTATGATAGGGCTATCAGAGACCCGATTAGATCATTTTATATTTTGGTTAATATAAGAATTCAGCGAAATTCTATCACATTTGTTCAACTTACGTCGCTCCTATTTCAGATAGCGTATTGGGCTAAGCGGCATCTCAAAGCGCATGAAATGACGAGTGAAATGCACTATTAAACTTGTAGGATAAGGCAAACAGAGACCCGATTAGATCATTTTATATTTTGGTTACTATAAGAATTCAGCGAAATACTATCACATCTGTTCAATTTACGTCGCTCCTATTTCAGATAGCCAATTGGGCAAAGCGGCATCTCAAAGCGCATGAAATGGCGAGTAAAATGCACTATTAAACTTCTAGGGTAAGGCAAACAGAGACCCGATTAGATCATTTTATATTATGGTTAATTTAAGAATTCAGCGAAATACTATCACATTTGTTCAATTTACGTCGCTCCTATTTCAGATAGCTAATTGGGCAAAGCGGCATCTCAAAGCGCATGAAATGACGAGTGAAATGCACTATTAATCTTCTAGGGTAGGGCGAACAGAGACCCGATTAGAACACTTTACATTAAGGTTAATATAAGAATTCAGCGAAAGTCTCTCACATTTGTTCAATTTACGTCGCTGATATTTCAGATAGCGTATTGGGCTAAGCGGCATCTCAATGCGAATGAAATGGCGAGTAAAATGCACTATTAAACATCTAGGATAAGGCAAACAGAGACCCGATTCGATCATTTTATATTACGGTTAATATAAGAATTCAGCGTAATTCTATCACATTTGTTCAATTTACGTCGCTCCAATTCCAGATAGCGTACTGGGCTAGGCGGCATCTTAAAGCGTGTGGAAAGCCGACCTAAATGCACTATTAAACTTCTATGATAGGGCAATCAGAGACCCGACTAGATCATTTTATATTTTGGTTAATATAAGAATTCAGCGAAATTCTATCACATTTGTTCAATTTACGTCGCTGATATTTCAGATAGCGTATTGGGCTAAGCGGCATCTCAATGCGCATGAAATGGCGAGTAAAATGCACTATTAAACTTCTAGGATAAGGCAAACAGAGACCCGATTCGATCATTTTATATTACGGTTAATATAAGAATGCAGCGTAATTCTATCACATTTGTTCAATTTACGTCGCTCATATTTCAGATAGCATATTGGGCTAAGCGGCATCTGAAAGCGCACGAAATGGCGAGTAAAATGCCCTATTAAACTTCTAGGGTAGGGCAAACAGAGACCCGATTAGATCATTTTATATTTTGGTTAATATAAGAATTCAGCGAAATTCTATCACATTTGTTCAACTTACGTCGCTCCTATTTCAGATAGCATATTGGGCTAAGCGGCATCTCAAAGCGCATGAAATGACGAGTGAAATGCACTATTAATCTTCAAGGGTAGGGCGAACAGAGGCCCGATTAGAACATTTTACATTAAGGTTAATATAAGAATTCAGCGAAATTCTCTCACATTTGTTCAATTAACGTCGCTCCTATTTCAGATAGCTTATTGGGCAAAGCGGCATCTCAAAGCGCAAGAAATGGCGAGTAAAATGCACTACTAAACTTCTAGGGTAGGGCAAACAGAGACCCGATTAGATCATTTTATGTTATGGTTAATTTAAGAATTCAGCGAAATTCTATCACATTTGTTCAATTTACGTCGCTCCTATTTCAGATAGCGTATTGGGCTAAGCGGAATCTTAAAGCGCGTGGAATGGCGGGTAAAATGCACTATTAAACTTCTATGATAGGGCTATCAGAGACCCGATTAGATCATTTTATATTTTGGTTAATATAAGAATCCAGCGAAATTCTATCACAGTCGTTCAATTTACGTCGCTCCTATTTCAGAAAGCGTATTGGGCTAAGCGCCATCTCAAAGCGCATGAAATGGCGAGTAAAATGCACTATTAAACTTCTAGGGTAGGGCAAACAGAGACCCGATTAGATCATTTTATATTATGGTTAACTTACGAATTCAGCCAAATTCTATCACATTTGTTCAATTTACGTCGCTCCTATTTCAGATAGCGTCCTGGGCTAGGCGGAATCTTAAAGCGCGTGGATTGGCGAGTAAAATGCACTATTAAACTTCTATGATAGGGCAATCAGAGACCCGATTAGATCATTTTATATTTTGGTTAATATAAGAATTCAGCGAAATTCTATCACAATTGTTCTATTTACGTCGCTCCTATTTCAGATAGCGCATTGGGCTAAGCGGCATCTCAAAGCGCATGAAATGGCGAGTGAAATGCACTATTAAACTTCTAGGGTAGGGCGAATAGAGACCCGATTAGATCATTTTACTTTAAGGTTAATATAAGTATTCAGGGAAATTCTATCATATTTGTTCAATTTACGTCGCTCCTATTTCAGATAGCGTATTGGGCTAAGCGGCATCTCAAAGAGCATGAAATGGCGAGTAAAATGCACTGTTAAACTTCTAGGGTAGGGCAAACAGAGACCCGATTAGATCATTTCATATTATGGTTTATTTAAGGATTCAGAAAAATTCTATCACATTTGTTCAATTTACGTCGCTGATATTTCAGATAGCGTATTGGGCTAAGCGGCATCTCAATGCGCATGAAATGGCGAGTAAAATGCACTATTAAATTTCTAGGATAAGGCAAACAGAGACCCGATTCGTTCATTTTATATTACGGTTAATATAAGAATTCAGCGAAACTCTATCATATTTGTTCAATTTACGTCGCTCCTATTTCAGATAGCGTATTGGGCTAAGCGGCATCTCAATGCGCAAGAAATGGCGAGTAAAATGCACTATTAAACTTCTAGGATAAGGCAAACAGAGACCCGATTAGATCATTTTATATTACGGTTAATAGAAGAATTCAGCGTAATTCTATCACATTTGTTCAACTTACGTCGCTCCTATTTCAGGTAGCGTACTGGGCTAGGCGGCATCTTAAAGCGTGTGGAAAGGCGAGCTAAATGCACTATTAAACTTCTAGGGTAGGGCAAACAGAGACCGGATAAGATCATTTTATATTATGGTTAATTTAAGAATTCAGCGAAACTCTATCACATTTGTTCAATTTACGTCGCTCCTATTTCAGATAGCGTATTGGGGTAAGCGGCATCTCAAAGCGCATGAAATGGCGAGTAAAATGCACTATTAACCTTCAAGGGTAGGGCGAACAGTGACCCGATTAGATCATTTTACATTAAGGTTAATATAAGGATTCACGGAAATTCTATCACATTTGTTCAATTTACGTTGCTTCTATTTCGGACAGCGTATTGGGCTATGCGGCATCTCAAAGCGCATGAAATGGCGAGTAAAATGCACTATTAAACTTCTAGGGTAGGGCAAACAGAGACCCGATGAGATCATTTTATATTATGGTTAATTTAAGAATTCAGCGAAATTCTATCACATTTGTTCAATTTACGTCGCTCCTATTTCAGATAGCGTATTGGGCTAAGCGGCATCTCAAAGCGCATGAAATGCCGAATAAAATGCACTATTAAACTTCTAGGCTAGGGCGAACAGAGACCCGATTAGATCATTTTACATTATGGTTAATAAAAGAATTCAGCGAAATTCTATCACATTTGTTCAATTTACATCGCTCCTATTTCAGATAGCGTATTGGGATAAGGGGCATCTCAATGCTCATGAAATGACGAGTAAAATGCACTATTAAACTTCTAGGGTAGGGCAAACAGAGACCCGATTAGATCAGCTAATATTATGGTTAATTTAAGAATTCAGCAAAATTCTATCACATTTGTTCAATTTACGTCGCTCCTATTTCAGATAGCGTATTGGGGTAAGCGGCATCTCAATGCTCATGAAATGACGAGTAAAATGCACTATTAAAATTTCTAGGGTAGGGCAAACAGAGACCCGATTAGATCATCTAATATTATGGTTAATTTAAGAATTCAGCAAAATTCTATCACATTTGTTCAATTTACGTCGCTCCTATTTCAGATAGCGTATTGGGGTAAGCGGCATCTCAAAGCGCATGAAATCGCGAATAATATGCGCTATTAAACTTCTAGGCTAGGGCGAACAGAGACCCGATTAGATCATTTTACAATATGGTTCATAAAAGAATTCAGCGTAATTCTATCACATTTGTTCAACGTACGTCGCTCCTATTTCAGATAGCGTACTGGGCTAGGCGGCATCTTAAAGCGCGTGGAATGGCGGGTAATATGCACTATTAAACTTCTATGATAGGGCTATCAGAGACCCGATTAGATCATTTTATATTTTGGTTACTATAAGAATTCAGCGAAATACTATCACATCTGTTCAATTTACGTCGCTCCTATTTCAGATAGCCAATTGGGCAAAGCGGCATCTCAAAGCGCATGAAATGGCGAGTAAAATGCACTATTAAACTTCTAGGGTAAGGCAAACAGAGACCCGATTAGATCATTTTATATTATGGTTAATTTAAGAATTCAGCGAAATACTATCACATTTGTTCAATTTACGTCGCTCCTATTTCAGATAGCTAATTGGGCAAAGCGGCATCTCAAAGCGCATGAAATGACGAGTGAAATGCACTATTAATCTTCTAGTGTAGAGCGAACAGAGACCCGATTAGAACACTTTACATTAAGGTTAATATAAGAATTCAGCGAAAGTCTCTCACATTTGTTCAATTTACGTCGCTGATATTTCAGATAGCGTATTGGGCTAAGCGGCATCTCAATGCGCATGAAATGGCGAGTAAAATGCACTATTAAACTTCTAGGATAAGGCAAACGGAGAACCGATTCGATCATTTTATATTACGGTTAATATAAGAATTCAGCGTAATTCTATCACATTTGTTCAATTTACGTCGCTCCAATTTCAGATAGCGTACTGGGCTAGGCGGCATCTTAAAGCGTGTGGAAAGCCGAGCTAAATGCACTATTAAACTTCTATGATAGGGCAATCAGAGACCCGACTAGATCATTTTATATTGTGGTTAATATAAGAATTCAGCGAAATTATATCACATTTGTTCAATTTACATCGCTCCTATTTCAGATAGCGTATTGGGATAAGGGGCATCTCAATGCTCATGAAATGGCGAGTAAAATGCACTATTAAACTTCTAGGGTAGGGCAAACAGAGACCCGATTAGATCAGCTAATATTATGGTTAATTTAAGAATTCAGCAAAATTCTATCACATTTGTTCAATTTACGTCGCTCCTATTTCAGATAGCGTATTGGGGTAAGCGGCATCTCAAAGCGCATGAAATCGCGAATAATATGCGCTATTAAACTTCTAGGCTAGGGCGAACAGAGACCCGATTAGATCATTTTACAATATGGTTCATAAAAGAATTCAGCGTAATTCTATCACATTTGTTCAACGTACGTCGCTCCTATTTCAGATAGCGTACTGGGCTAGACGGCATCTTAAAGCGCGTGGAATGGCGGGTAAAATGCACTATTAAACTTCTATGATAGGGCTATCAGAGACCCGATTAGATCATTTTATATTTTGGTTAATATAAGAATTCAGCGAAATTCTATCACATTTGTTCAACTTACGTCGCTCCTATTTCAGATAGCGTATTGGGCTAAGCGGCATCTCAAAGCGCATGAAATGACGAGTGAAATGCACTATTAAACTTGTAGGATAAGGCAAACAGAGACCCGATTAGATCATTTTATATTTTGGTTACTATAAGAATTCAGCGAAATACTATCACATCTGTTCAATTTACGTCGCTCCTATTTCAGATAGCTAATTGGGCAAAGCGGCATCTCAAAGCGCCTGAAATGGCGAGTAAAATGCACTATTAAACTTCTAGGGTAAGGCAAAGAGAGATCCGATTAGATCATTTTATATTATGGTTAATTTAAGAATTCAGCGAAATATTATCACATTTGTTCAATTTACGTCGCTCCTATTTCAGATAGCTAATTGGGCAAAGCGGCATCTCAAAGCGCATGAAATGACGAGTGAAATGCACTATTAATCTTCTAGGGTAGGGCGAACAGAGACCCGATTAGAACACTTTACATTAAGGTTAATACAAGAATTCAGCGAAAGTCTCTCACATTTGTTCAATTTACGTCGCTGATATTTCAGATAGCGTATTGGGCTAAGCGGCATCTCAATGCGCATGAAATGGCGAGTAAAATGCACTATTAAACTTCTAGGATAAGGCAAACAGAGACCCGATTCGATCATTTTATATTACGGTTAATATAAGAATTCAGCGTAATTCTATCACATTTGTTCAATTTACGTCGCTCCAATTTCAGATAGCGTACTGGGCTAGGCGGCATCTTAAAGCGTGTGGATAGGCGAGCTAAATGCACTATTAAACTTCTATGATAGGGCAATCAGAGACCCGACTAGTTCATTTTATATTTTGGTTAATATAAGAATTCAGCGAAATACTATCACATTTGTTCAATTTACGTCGCTCCTATTTCAGATAGCTTATTGGGCTAAGCGGCATCTCAAAGCGCATGAAATGACGAGTGAAATGCACTATTCATCTCCTAGGGTAAGGCAAACAGAGACCAGATTAGATGATTTTATATTTTGGTTACTATAAGAATTCAGCGAAATACTATCACATCTGTTCAATTTACGTCGCTCCTATTTCAGATAGCCAATTGGGCAAAGCGGCATCTCAAAGCGCATGAAATGGCGAGTAAAATGCACTATTAAACTTCTAGGGTAAGGCAAACAGAGACCCGATTAGATCATTTTATATTATGGTTAATTTAAGAATTCAGCGAAATACTATCACATTTGTTCAATTTACGTCGCTCCTATTTCAGATAGCTAATTGGGCAAAGCGGCATCTCAAAGCGCATGAAATGACGAGTGAAATGCACTATTAATCTTCTAGGGTAGGGCGAACAGAGACCCGATTAGAACACTTTACATTAAGGTTAATATAAGAATTCAGCGAAAGTCTCTCACATTTGTTCAATTTACGTCGCTGATATTTCAGCTAGCGTATTGGGCTAAGCGGCATCTCAATGCGCATGAAATGGCGAGTAAAATGCACTATTAAACTTCTAGGATAAGGCAAACAGAGACCCGATTCGATCATTTTATATTACGGTTAATATAAGAATTCAGCGTAATTCTATCACATTTGTTCAATTTACGTCGCTCCAATTCCAGATAGCGTACTGGGCTAGGCGGCATCTTAAAGCGTGTGGATAGGCGAGCTAAATGCACTATTAAACTTCTATGATAGGGCAATCAGAGACCCGACTAGTTCATTTTATATTTTGGTTAATATAAGAATTCAGCGAAATACTATCACATTTGTTCAATTTACGTCGCTCCTATTTCAGATAGCTAATTGGGCAAAGCGGCATCTCAAAGCGCATGAAATGACGAGTGAAATGCACTATTAATCTTCTAGGGTAAGGCAAAGAGAGACCAGATTAGATGATTTTATATTTTGGTTACTATAAGAATTCAGCGAAATACTATCACATCTGTTCAATTTACGTCGCTCCTATTTCAGATAGCCAATTGGGCAAAGCGGCATCTCAAAGCGCATGAAATGGCGAGTAAAATGCACTATTAAACTTCTAGGGTAAGGCAAACAGAGACCCGATTAGATCATTTTATATTATGGTTAATTTAAGAATTCAGCGAAATACTATCACATTTGTTCAATTTACGTCGCTCCTATTTCAGATAGCTAATTGGGCAAAGCGGCATCTCAAAGCGCATGAAATGACGAGTGAAATGCACTATTAATCTTCTAGGGTAGGGCGAACAGAGACCCGATTAGAACACTTTACATTAAGGTTAATATAAGAATTCAGCGAAAGTCTCTCACATTTGTTCAATTTACGTCGCTGATATTTCAGATAGCGTATTGGGCTAAGCGGCATCTCAATGCGAATGAAATGGCGAGTAAAATGCACTATTAAACTTCTAGGATAAGGCAAACAGAGACCCGATTCGATCATTTTATATTACGGTTAATATAAGAATTCAGCGTAATTCTATCACATTTGTTCAATTTACGTCGCTCCAATTCCAGATAGCGTACTGGGCTAGGCGGCATCTTAAAGCGTGTGGAAAGCCGACCTAAATGCACTATTAAACTTCTATGATAGGGCAATCAGAGACCCGACTAGATCATTTTATATTTTGGTTAATATAAGAATTCAGCGAAATTCTATCACATTTGTTCAATTTACGTCGCTCCTATTTCAGATAGCTTATTGGGCTAAGCGGCATCTCAAAGCGCATGAAATGACGAGTGAAATGCACTATTAAACTTCTAGGGTACGGCGAACTAAGATCCGATTAGATCATTTTACATTAAGGTTAATATAAGAATTCAGCGTAATTCTATCACATTTGTTCAATTTACGTCGCTCATATTTCAGATAGCATATTGGGCTAAGCGGCATCTGAAAGCTCACGAAATGGCGAGTAAAATGCCCTATTAAACTTCTAGGGTAGGGCAAACAGAGACCCGATTATATCATTTTATATTTTGGTTAATATAAGAATTCAGCGAAATTCTATCACATTTGTTCAACTTACGTCGCTCCTATTTCAGATAGCGTATTGGCCTAAGCGGCATCTCAAAGCGCATGAAATGACGAGTGAAATGCACTATTAATCTTCAAGGGTAGGGCGAACAGAGGCCCGATCAGAACATTTTACATTAAGGTTAATATAAGAATTCAGCGAAATTCTCTCACATTTGTTCAATTAACGTCGCTCCTATTTCAGATAGCTTATTGGGCAAAGCGGCATCTCAAAGCGCAAGAAATGGCGAGTAAAATGCACTACCAAACTTCTAGGGTAGGGCAAACAGAGACCCGATTAGATCATTTTATATTACGGTTAATATGAGAATTCAGCGCAATTCTATCACATTTGTTCAATTTACGTCGCTCCAATTTCAGATAGCGTACTGGGCTAGGCGGCATCTTAAAGCGTGTGGATAGGCGAGCTAAATGCACTATTAAACTTCTATGATAGGGCAATCAGAGACCCGACTAGTTCATTTTATATTTTGGTTAATATAAGAATTCAGCGAAATTCTATCACATTTGTTCAATTTACGTCGCTCCTATTTCAGATAGCTTATTGGGCTAAGCGGCATCTCAAAGCGCATGAAATGACGAGTGAAATGCACTATTAATCTTCTAGGGTAAGGCAAACAGAGACCAGATTAGATGATTTTATATTTTGGTTACTATAAGAATTCAGCGAAATACTATCACATCTGTTCAATTTACGTCGCTCCTATTTCAGATAGCCAATTGGGCAAAGCGGCATCTCAAAGCGCATGAAATGGCGAGTAAAATGCACTATTAAACTTCTAGGGTAAGGCAAACAGAGACCCGATTAGATCATTTTATATTATGGTTAATTTAAGAATTCTGCGGAATACTATCACATTTGTTCAATTTACGTCGCTCCTATTTCAGATAGCTAATTGGGCAAAGCGGCATCTCAAAGCGCATGAAATGACGAGTGAAATGCACTATTAATCTTCTAGGGTATGACGAACAGAGACCCGATTAGAACACTTTACATTAAGGTTAATATAAGAATTCAGCGTAAGTCTCTCACATTTGTTCAATTTACGTCGCTGATATTTCAGATAGCGTATTGGGCTAGGCGGCATCTCAATGCGCATGAAATGGCGAGTAAAATGCACTATTAAACTTGTAGGATAAGTCAAACAGAGACCCGATTCGATCATTTTATATTACGGTTAATATAAGAATGCAGCGTAATTCTATCACATTTGTTCAATTTACGTCGCTCATATTTCAGATAGCATATTGGGCTAAGCGGCATCTGAAAGCGCACGAAATGGCGAGTAAAATGCCCTATTAAACTTCTAGGGTAGGGCAAACAGAGACCCGATTAGATCATTTTATATTTTGGTTAATATAAGAATTCAGCGAAATTCTATCACATTTGTTCAACTTACGTCGCTCCTATTTCAGATAGCATATTGGGCTAAGCGGCATCTCAAAGCGCATGAAATGACGAGTGAAATGCACTATTAATCTTCAAGGGTAGGGCGAACAGAGGCCCGATTAGAACATTTTACATTAAGGTTAATATAAGAATTCAGCGAAATTCTCTCACATTTGTTCAATTAACGTCGCTCCTATTTCAGATAGCTTATTGGGCAAAGCGGCATCTCAAAGCGCAAGAAATGGCGAGTAAAATGCACTACTAAACTTCTAGGGTAGGGCAAACAGAGACCCGATTAGATCATTTTATGTTATGGTTAATTTAAGAATTCAGCGAAATTCTATCACATTTGTTCAATTTACGTCGCTCCTATTTCAGATAGCGTATTGGGCTAAGCGGCATCTTAAAGCGCGTGGAATGGCGGGTAAAATGCACTATTAAACTTCTATGATAGGGCTATCAGAGACCCGATTAGATCATTTTATATTTTGGTTAATATAAGAATCCAGCGAAATTCTATCACAGTCGTTCAATTTACGTCGCTCCTATTTCAGAAAGCGTATTGGGCTAAGCGCCATCTCAAAGCGCATGAAATGGCGAGTAAAATGCACTATTAAACTTCTAGGGTAGGGCAAACAGAGACCCGATTAGATCATTTTATATTATGGTTAATTTACGAATTCAGCCAAATTCTATCACATTTGTTCAATTTACGTCGCTCCTATTTCAGATAGCGTCCTGGGCTAGGCGGAATCTTAAAGCGCGTGGATTGGCGAGTAAAATGCACTATTAAACTTCTATGATAGGGCAATCAGAGACCCGATTAGATCATTTTATATTTTGGTTAATATAAGAATTCAGCGAAATTCTATCACAATTGTTCTATTTACGTCGCTCCTATTTCAGATAGCGCATTGGGCTAAGCGGCATCTCAAAGCGCATGAAATGGCGAGTGAAATGCACTATTAAACTTCTAGGGTAGGGCGAATAGAGACCCGATTAGATCATTTTACTTTAAGGTTAATATAAGTATTCAGGGAAATTCTATCATATTTGTTCAATTTACGTCGCTCCTATTTCAGATAGCGTATTGGGCTAAGCGGCATCTCAAAGAGCATGAAATGGCGAGTAAAATGCACTGTTAAACTTCTAGGGTAGGGCAAACAGAGACCCGATTAGATCATTTCATATTATGGTTTATTTAAGGATTCAGAAAAATTCTATCACATTTGTTCAATTTACGTCGCTGATATTTCAGATAGCGTATTGGGCTAAGCGGCATCTCAATGCGCATGAAATGGCGAGTAAAATGCACTATTAAATTTCTAGGATAAGGCAAACAGAGACCCGATTCGTTCATTTTATATTACGGTTAATATAAGAATTCAGCGAAACTCTATCATATTTGTTCAATTTACGTCGCTCCTATTTCAGATAGCGTATTGGGCTAAGCGGCATCTCAATGCGCATGAAATGGCGAGTAAAATGCACTATTAAACTTCTAGGATAAGGCAAACAGAGACCCGATTAGATCATTTTATATTACGGTTAATAGAAGAATTCAGCGTAATTCTATCACATTTGTTCAACTTACGTCGCTCCTATTTCAGATAGCGTACTGGGCTAGGCGGCATCTTAAAGCGTGTGGAAAGGCGAGCTAAATGCACTATTAAACTTCTAGGGTAGGGCAAACAGAGACCGGATAAGATCATTTTATATTATGGTTAATTTAAGAATTCAGCGAAACTCTATCACATTTGTTCAATTTACGTCGCTCCTATTTCAGATAGCGTATTGGGGTAAGCGGCATCTCAAAGCGCATGAAATGGCGAGTAAAATGCACTATTAACCTTCAAGGGTAGGGCGGACAGTGACCCAATTACAACATTTTACATTAAGGTTAATATAAGAATTCAGCGATATTCTCTCACATATGTTCAATTTACGTCGCTCCTATTTCAGATAGCTTATTGGGCAAAGCGGCACCTCAAAGCGCAAGAAATGGCGAGTAAAATGCACTATTAAACTTCTAGGGTAGGGCAAACAGAGACCCGATTAGATCATTTTGTGTTATGGTTAATTTAAGAATTCAGCGAAACTCTATCATATTTGTTCAATTTACGTCGCTCCTATTTCAGATAGCGTATTGGGCTAAGCGGCATCTCAATGCGCATGAAATGGCGAGTAAAATGCACTATTAAACTTCTAGGATAAGGCAAACAGAGACCCGATTAGATCATTTTATATTACGGTTAATATAAGAATTCAGCGTAATTCTATCACATTTGTTCATCTTACGTCGCTCCTATTTCAGTTAGCGTACTGGGCTAGGCGGCATCTTAAAGCGCGTGAAATGGCGAGTAAAATGCGCTATTAAACTTCTATGATAGGGCTATCGGAGACCCAATTAGATCATTTTATATTTTGGTTAATATAAGAATCCAGCGAAATTCTACCACATTCGTTCAATTTACGTCGCTCCTATTTCAGATAGCGTATTGGGCTAAGCGCCATCTCAAAGCGCATGAAATGGCGAGTAAAATGCACTATTAAACGTCTAGGGTAGGGCAAACAGAGACTCGATTAGATCATTTTATATTATGGTTAATTTAAGAATTCAGCCAAATTCTATCACATTTGTTCAATTTACGTCGCTCCTATTGCAGATATCGTATTGGGCTAAGCGGCATCTCAAAGCGCATGAAATGGCGAGTAAAATGCACTGCTAAACTTCTAGGGTAGGGCGAAGAAAGGCCCGATTAGATCATTTTACATTAAGGTTAATATAAGAATTCAGCGAAATTCTATCACATTTGTTCAATTTACGTCGCTCCTATTTCAGATACCGTACTGGGCTAGGCGGCATCTTAAAGCGCGTGGAATGGCGGGTAAAATGCACTATTAAACTTCTATGATAGGGCTATCAGAGACCCAATTAGATCATTTTATATTTTGGTTAATATAAGAATTCAGCGAAATTCTATCACATTTGTTCAACTTACGTCGCTCCTATTTCAGATAGCGTATTGGGCTAAGCGGCATCTTAAAGCGCGTGGAATGGCGAGTAAAATGCACTACTAATCTTCTATGATAGGGCAATCAGAGACCCGATTAGATCATTTTATATTTTGTTTAATATAAGATTTCAGGGAAATTCTATCACATTTGTTCAATTTACGTCGCTCCCATTTCAGATAGCGTATTGAGCGAAGCGGCATCTCAAAGCGCATGAAATGGCGACTAAAATGCACAATTAAACTTCTAGGGTAGGGCAAGCAGAGACCCGATTAGATCATTTTATATTATGGTTAATTTATGATTTCAGCAAAATTCTATCACATTTGTTCAATTTACGTCGCTCCTATTTCAGATAACGTACTGGGTTCGGCCGCATCTCAAAGCGCGTGGAATGGCGAGTGAAATGCACTATTAGACTTCTATGGTAGGGCGAACAGAGACCCGATTAGATCATTTTATATTATGGTTAATTTAAGAATTCAGCGACATTCTATAACATTTGTTCAATTTACGACGCTCCTATTTCAGATAGCGTATTGGGCTATGCGGCATCTCAAAGCGCATGAAATGGCGAGTAAAATGCACTATTAAACTTCTAGGATAAGGCAAACAGAGACCCGATTAGATCATTTTATATTACGGATAATATAAGAACTCAGCGTAATTCTATCACATTTGTTCAATTTACGTCGCCCCTATTTCAAATAGCGTATTGTGCTAAGCGGCATCTCAAAGCGCATGAAATGGCGAGTGAAATGCGCTATTAGACTTCTATGGTAGGGCGAACAGAGACACGATAAGATCATTTTACATTAAGGTTAATATAAGAATTCAGGGAAATTCTATCACATTTGTTCAATTTACGTCGCTCCTATTCCAGGTAGCGTATTGGGCTATGCGGCAGCTTAAAGCACATGAAATGGCGAGTAAAATGCACTATCAAACTTCTATGATAGGGCAAACAGAGGCCCGATTACATCATTTTATATTACGGTTAATATAAGAATTCAGCGTAATTCTATCACATTTGTTCAACTTACGTAGCTCCTATTTCAGATACCGTACTGGGCTAGGCGGCGTCATAAAGCGCGTGGAATGGCGAGTAAAATGCACTACTAAACTTCTATGATAGGGCAATCAGAGACCCGATTAGATCATTTTATATTTTGTTTAATATAAGATTTCAGGGAAATTCTATCGCATTTGTTCAATTTACGTCGCTCCTATTTCAGATAGCGTATTCGGCTAAGCTGCATCTCAAAGCGCATGAAATGGCGAATAAAATGCACTCTAAAACTTCTAGGCTAGGGCGAACAGAGACCCGATCAGATCATTTTACATTATGGTTAATAAAAGAATTCAGCGAAATTCTATCACATTTGTTCAACTTACGTCGCTCCTATTTCAGATAGCGTATTGGGCTAAGCGGCATCTCAAAGCGCATGAAATGGCGAGTGAAATGCACTATTAGACTACTATGGTAGGGCGAACAGAGACCCGATTAGATCATTTTACATTAAGGTTAATATAAGAATTCAGGGAAATTCTATCACATTTGTTCAATTTACGTCGCTCCTATTCCAGATAGCGTATTGGGCTATGCGGCACCTCAAAGCACATGAAATGGCGAGTAAAATGCACTATTAAACTTCTAGGGTAGGGCCAACAGAGACCCGATTCGATCATTTCATATTTTGGTTAATATATGAATTCAGTGAAATTCTATCACATTTGTTTAATTTACGTCGCTCCTATTTCAGATAGCGTATTGGGCAAAGCGGCATCTCAAAGCGCATGAAATGGCGAATAAAATGCACTATTAAAGTTCTAGGGTAGGGCAAACAGAGACCCGATTAGATCATTTTATATTATGGTTAATTTAAGAATTGAGCGAAATTCTATCTCATTTGTTCTACTTACGTCGCTCCTAATTTAGATAGCGTACTGGGCTAGGCAGCATCTTAAAGCGCGTGGAATGGCGAGTAAAATGCACTGCTAAACTTCTATGATAGGGCAATCAGAGACCCGATTAGATCATTTTATATTTTGGTTAATATAAGAATTCAGCGAAATTCAATCACAATTGTTCTATTTACGTCGCTCGTATTTGAGATAGCTTATTGTGCTTAGCGGCATCTCAAAGCGCATGAAATGACGAGTGAAATGCACTATTAAACTTCTAGGGTAGGGCAAACAGAGACCCGATTAGATCATTTTATATTTTGGTTAATATAAGAATTCAGCGAAATTCTATCACATTTGTTCAATTTACGTCGCTCATATTTCAGATAGCGTATTGCACTAAGCGGCATCTCAAAGCGCATGAAATGGCGAGTAAAATGCACTATTAAACTTCTAGGGTTGGGCCAACAGAGACCCGATTAGATCATTTCATATTTTGGTTAATATAAGAATTCAGTGAAATTCTATCACATTTGTTTAATTTACGTCGCTCCTATTTCAGATAGCGTATTGGGCAAAGCGGCATCTCAAAGCGTATGAAATGGCGAATAAAATGCACTATTAAAGTTCTAGGGTAGGGCAAACAGAGACCCGATTAGATCATTTTATATTTTGTTTAATATAAGGTTTGAGGGAAATTCTATCACATTTGTTTAATTTACGTCGCTCCTATTTCAGATAGCGTATTGGGCGAAGCGGCATCTCAAAGCGCATGAAATGGCGACTAAAATGCACTATTAAACTTCTAGGGTAGGGCAAGCAGAGACCCGATTAGATCATTTTATATTATGGTTAATTTAAGAATTCGGCGAAATTCTATCACATTTGTTCAATTTACGTCGCTCCTATTTCAGATAGCGTATTGCACTAAGCGGCATCTCAAAGCGCATGAAATGGCGAGTAAAATGCACTATTAAACTTCTAGGGTAGGGCCAACAGAGACCCGATTAGATCATTTCATATTTTGGTTAATATAAGAATTCAATGAAATTCTATCACATTTGTTTAATTTACGTCGCTCCTATTTCAGATAGCGTATTGGGCAAAGCGGCATCTCAAAGCGTATGAAATGGCGAATAAAATGCAGTATTAAAGTTCTAGGGTAGGGCAAACAGAGACCCGATTAGATCATTTTATATTATGGTTAATTTAAGAATTGAGCGCAATTCTATCTCATTTGTTCAACTTCCGTCGTTCCTAATTTAGATAGCGTACTGGGCTAGGCGGCATCTTAAAGCGCGTGGAATTGCGAGTAAAATGCACTGCTAAACTTCTATGATAGGGCAATCAGAGACCCGATTAGATGATTTTATATTTTCTGTAATATAAGATTTCAGGGAAATTCTATCACATTTGTTTAATTTACGTCGCTCCTATTTCAGATAGCGTATTGGGCGAAGCGGCATCTCAAAGCGCATGAAATGGCGACTAAAATGCACTATTAAACTTCTAGGGTAGGGCAAGCAGAGACCCGATTAGATCATTTTATATTATGGTTAATTTAAGAATTCGGCGAAATTCTATCACATTTGTTCAATTTACGTCGCTCCTATTTCAGATAGCGTATTGGGCTAAGCGGCATCTCAAAGCGCATGAAATGGCGAGTAAAATGCAATACTAAACTTCTAGGATAAGGCAAACAGAGACCCGATTAGATCATTTTATATTTTGGTTAATATAAGAATTCAGCGTAATTCTATCACATTTGTTCAACTTACGTCGCTCCTAATTTAGATAGCGTACTGGGCTAGGCGGCATCTTAAAGCGCGTGGAATGGCGAGTAAAATGCACTGCTAAACTTCTATGATAGGGCAATCAGAGACCCGATTAGATCATTGTATATTTTGTTTAATATAAGATTTCAGGGAAATTCTATCACATTTGTTCAATTTACGTCGCTCCTATTTCAGATAGCGTATTGGGCTAAGCGGCATCTCAAGGCGCATGAAATGGCGAATAAAATGCGCTATTAAACTTCTAGGCTAGTTCGAACAGAGACCCGATTAGATCATTTTACATTATGGTTCTTAAAAGAATTCAGCGAAATTCTATCACATTTGTTCAACGTACGTCGCTCCTATTTCAGATAGCGTATTGGGATAAGCGGCATCGAAAAGCGCATGAAATGGCGAGTAAAATGCACAATTAAACTACTAGGGTAGGGCAAACAGAGACCCGATTAGATCATTTTATATTGTGGTTAATTTAAGAATTCAGCAATATTCTATCACATTTGTTCAATTTACGTCGCTCCTATTTCAGATAGCGTATTGGGCTAAGCGGCATCTCAAAGCGCATGAAATGGCCAGTAAAATGCACTATCAAACTTCTAGGATAAGGCAAACAGAGACCCGATTAGATCATTTTATATTACGGTTAATATAAGAATTCAGCGTAATTCTATCACATTTGTTCAACTTACGTCGCTCCTATTTCAGGTAGCGCACTGGGCTAGGCGGCATCTTAAAGCGCGTGGAATGGCGAGTAAAATGCACTATTAAGCTTCTAGGATAAGGCAAACAGAGACCCGATTAGATCATTTTATATTACGGTTAATATAAGAATGCGGCGTAATTCTTTCACATTTGTTCAATTTACGTCGCTCCTATTTCAGATAGCGTATTGGGCTAAGCGGCATCTCAAAGCGTATGAAATGTGCGAATAAAATGCACTATTAAAGTTCTAGGCTAGGGCGAAAAGAGACCCGATTAGATCATTTTATATTATAGTTAATTTAAGAATTCAGCGAAATTCTATCACATTTGTTCAATTTACGTCGCTCCTATTTCGGATAGCGTATTGGGCTAAGCGGCATCTCAAAGCGCATGAAATGGCGAGTAAAATGCAATACTAAACTTCTAGGATAAGGCAAACGGAGACCCGATTAGATCATTTTATATTACGGTTAATATAAGAATTCAGCGTAATTCTATCACATTTGTTCAACTTACGTCGCTCCTAATTTAGATAGCGTACTGGGCTAGGCGGCATCTTAAAGCGCGTGGAATGGTGAGTAAAATGCACTGCTAAACTTCTATGATAGGGCAATCAGAGACCCGATTAGATCATTGTATATTTTGTTTAATATAAGATTTCAGGGAAATTCTATCACATTTGTTCAATTTACGTCGCTCCTATTTCAGATAGCGTATTGGGCTAAGCGGCATCTCAAGGCGCATGAAATGGCGAATAAAATGCGCTATTAAACTTCTAGGCTAGTGCGAGCAGAGACCCGATTAGATCATTTTACATTATGGTTCTTAAAAGAATTCAGCGAAATTCTATCACATTTGTTCAACGTACGTCGCTCCTATTTCAGATAGCGTAGTGGGATAAGCGGCATCGAAAAGCGCATGAAATGGCGAGTAAAATGCACAATTAAACTACTAGGGTAGGGCAAACAGAGACCCGATTAGATCATTTTATATTGTGGTTAATTTAAGAATTCAGGGATATTCTATCACATTTGTTCAATTTACGTCGCTCCTATTTCAGATAGCGTATTGGGCTAAGCGGCATCTCAAAGCGCATGAAGTGGCCAGTAAAATGCACTATCAAACTTCTAGGATAAGGCAAACAGAGACCCGATTAGATCATTTTATATTACGGTTAATATAAGAATTCAGCGTAATTCTATCACATTTGTTCAACTTACGTCGCTCCTATTTCAGGTAGCGCACTGGGCTAGGCGGCATCTTAAAGCGCGTGGAATGGCGAGTAAAATGCACTATTAAACTTCTAGGATAAGGCAAACAGAGACCCGATTAGATCATTTTATATTACGGTTAATATAAGAATGCGGCGTAATTCTTTCACATTTGTTCAATTTACGTCGCTCCTATTTCAGATAGCGTATTGGGCTAAGCGGCATCTCAAAGCGTATGAAATGTGCGAATAAAATGCACTATTAAAGTTCTAGGCTAGGGCGAACAGAGACCCGATTAGATCATTTGATATTATGGTTAATTTAAGAATTCAGCGAAATTCTATCACATTTGTTAAATTTACGTCGCTCCTATTTCAGATAGCGTATTGGGCAAAGCGGCATCTCAAAGCGTATGAAATGTGCGAATAAAATGCACTATTAATGTTCTAGGCTAGGGCGAACAGAGACCCGATTAGATCATTTTACATTATGGTTAATAAAAGAATTCAGCGAAATTCTATCACATTTGTTCAACTTACGTCGCTCCTATTTCAGATAGCGTACTGGGCTAGGCGCCATCTTAAAGTGCGTGGAATGGCGAGTAAAATGCACTGCTCAATTTTTATGATAGGGCAATCAGAGAACCGATCAGCTCATTTTATATTTTGTTTAATATAAGATTTCAGGGAAATCTATCACATTTGTTCAATTTACGTCGCTCCTATTTCAGATAGCTTATTGGGCTAAGCGGCATGTCAAAGCGCATGAAATGACGAGTGAAATGCAGAGTTAAACTTCTATGATAGGGCAATCGGAGACCCGATTAGATCATTTTATATTTTGTTTAATATAAGATTTCAGGGAGATTCTATCACATTTGTTCAATTTACGTCGCTCCAATTTCAGATAGCGTACTGGGCTAGGCGGCATCTTAAAGCGTGTGGAAAGCCGAGCTAAATGCACTATTAAACTTCTATGATAGGGCAATCAGAGACCCGACTAGATCATTTTATATTGTGGTTAATATAAGAATTCAGCGAAATTATATCACATTTGTTCAATTTACATCGCTCCTATTTCAGATAGCGTATTGGGATAAGGGGCATCTCAATGCTCATGAAATGACGAGTAAAATGCACTATTAAACTTCTAGGGTAGGGCAAACAGAGACCCGATTGGATCAGCTAATATTATGGTTAATTTAAGAATTCAGCAAAATTCTATCACATTTGTTCAATTTACGTCGCTCCTATTTCAGATAGCGTATTGGGGTAAGCGGCATCTCAAAGCGCATGAAATCGCGAATAATATGCGCTATTAAACTTCTAGGCTAGGGCGAACAGAGACCCGATTAGATCATTTTACAATATGGTTCATAAAAGAATTCAGCGTAATTCTATCACATTTGTTCAACGTACGTCGCTCCTATTTCAGATAGCGTACTGGGCTAGACGGCATCTTAAAGCGCGTGGAATGGCGGGTAAAATGCACTATTAAACTTCTATGATAGGGCTATCAGAGACCCGATTAGATCATTTTATATTTTGGTTAATATAAGAATTCAGCGAAATTCTATCACATTTGTTCAACTTACGTCGCTCCTATTTCAGATAGCGTATTGGGCTAAGCGGCATCTCAAAGCGCATGAAATGACGAGTGAAATGCACTATTAAACTTGTAGGATAAGGCAAACAGAGACCCGATTAGATCATTTTATATTTTGGTTACTATAAGAATTCAGCGAAATACTATCACATCTGTTCAATTTACGTCGCTCCTATTTCAGATAGCTAATTGGGCAAAACGGCATCTCAAAGCGCCTGAAATGGCGAGTAAAATGCACTATTAAACTTCTAGGGTAAGGCAAAGAGAGATCCGATTAGATCATTTTATATTATGGTTAATTTAAGAATTCAGCGAAATACTATCACATTTGTTCAATTTACGTCGCTCCTATTTCAGATAGCTAATTGGGCAAAGCGGCATCTCAAAGCGCATGAAATGACGAGTGAAATGCACTATTAATCTTCTAGGGTAGGGCGAACAGAGACCCGATTAGAACACTTTACATTAAGGTTAATATAAGAATTCAGCGAAAGTCTCTCACATTTGTTCAATTTACGTCGCTGATATTTCAGATAGCGTATTGGGCTAAGCGGCATCTCAATGCGCATGAAATGGCGAGTAAAATGCACTATTAAACTTCTAGGATAAGGCAAACAGAGACCCGATTCGATCATTTTATATTACGGTTAATATAAGAATTCAGCGTAATTCTATCACATTTGTTCAATTTACGTCGCTCCAATTTCAGATAGCGTACTGGGCTAGGCGGCATCTTAAAGCGTGTGGATAGGCGAGCTAAATGCACTATTAAACTTCTATGATAGGGCAATCAGAGACCCGACTAGTTCATTTTATATTTTGGTTAATATAAGAATTCAGCGAAATACTATCACATTTGTTCAATTTACGTCGCTCCTATTTCAGATAGCTTATTGGGCTAAGCGGCATCTCAAAGCGCATGAAATGACGAGTGAAATGCACTATTAATCTCCTAGGGTAAGGCAAACAGAGACCAGATTAGATGATTTTATATTTTGGTTACAATAAGAATTCAGCGAAATACTATAACATCTGTTCAATTTACGTCGCTCCTATTTCAGATAGCCAATTGGGCAAAGCGGCATCTCAAAGCGCATGAAATGGCGAGTAAAATGCACTATTAAACTTCTAGGGTAAGGCAAACAGAGACCCGATTAGATCATTTTATATTATGGTTAATTTAAGAATTCAGCGAAATACTATCACATTTGTTCAATTTACGTCGCTCCTATTTCAGATAGCTAATTGGGCAAAGCGGCATCTCAAAGCGCATGAAATGACGAGTGAAATGCACTATTAATCTTCTAGGGTAGGGCGAACAGAGACCCGATTAGAACACTTTACATTAAGGTTAATATAAGAATTCAGCGAGATTCTATCACACTTGTTCAATTTGCGTCGCTTCTATTTCAGACAGCGTACTGGGCTAGGCGGCATCTTAAAGCGCGTGGAATGGCGAGTAAAATGCACTATTAACCTTCTATGATAGGGCAATCAGAGACTAGATTAGATCATTTTATACTTTGGTTAATATAAGAATTCAGCGAAATTCTATCACATTTGTTCAATTTACGTCGCTCCTACTTCAGATAGCGTATTGGGCTAAGCGGCATCTCAAAGCGCATGAAATGACGAGTGAAATGCACTATTCAACTTCTAGGGTAGGGCAAACAGGGACCCGATTAGATCATTTTATATTATGGTTAATTTAAGAATTCAGCAAAATTCTATCACATTTGCTCAATTTACGTCGCTCCTATTTCAGATAGCGTACTGGGCTAGGCGGCATCTTAAAGCGCGTGGAATGGCGAGTAAAATGCACTATTAAAATTCTAGGCTAGGGCGAACAGTGACCCGAGCAGATCATTTTACATTATGGTTAATAAAAGAATTCAGCGTAATTCTATCACTTTTGTTCAGCTTACGTCGCTCCTATTTCAGATAGCGTATTGGGCTAAGCGGAATCTCAAAGCGCATGAAATGGCGAGTGAAATGCACTATTAGAGTTCTATGGTAGGGCGAACAGAGACCCGATTGGATCATTTTACATTAAGGTTAATATAAGAATTCACGGAAATTCTATCACATTTGTTCAATTAACGTCACTCCTATTCCAGATAGCGTATTCGGCTAAGCGGCATCTCAAAGCGCATGAAATGGCGAATAAAATGCACTATTAAACTTCTAGGCTACGGCGAACAGAGACCCGATTAGATCATTTTATATTATGGTTAAGATAAGATTTCAGGGAGATTCTATCACATCTGTTCAATTTACGTCGCTCCTATTTCAGATAGCGTATTCGGCTAAGCGGCATCTCAAAGCGCATAAAATGGCGAATAAAATGCACTATTAAACTACTAGGCTAGGGCGAACAGAGACCCGATTAGATCATTTTATATTATGGTTAATTTAAGAATTCAGCAAAATTCTCTCACATTTGTTCAATTTACGTCGTTCCTATTTCAGATAGCGTCCTGGGCTAAGCGGCATCTAAAAGCGCATGAAATGGCGAGTATAATGCACTATTATACTTCTAGGATAAGGCAAACAGAGACCCGATTAGATCATTTTATATTACGGTTAATATAAGAATGCAGCGTGAATCTATCACATTTGTTCAAGTTACGTCGCTCCTATTTCAGATAGCGTACTGGGCTAGGCGGCATCTTAAAGCTCGTGGAATGGCGAGTAAAATGCACTATTAAACTTCTATGATAGGGCAATCAGAGACCCGATTAGATCATTTTATATTTTGCTTTATATAAGAATTCAACGAAATTCTATCACATTTGTAAAATTTACGTCGCTCCTATTACAGATAGCTTATTGGTCTTAGCGGCATCTCAAAGCGCATGAAATGACGAGTGAAATGCACGATTAAACTTCTAGGGTAGGGCAAACAGAGACCCGATTAGATCACTTTATATTATGGTTAATTTAAGAATTCAGCAAAATTCTATCACATTTGCTCAATTTACGTCGCTCCTATTTCAGATAGCGTACTGAGCTAGGCGGCATCTTAAAGCGCGTGGAATGGCGAGTAAAATGCACTACTAAACTTCTATGATAGGGCAATCAGAGACCCGATTAGATCATTTTATATTTTGTTTAATATAAGATTTCAGGGAAATAGAATCACATTTGTACAATTTGCGTCGCTCCTTTTTCAGATAGCGTATTCAGCTAAGCGGCATCGCAAAGCGCATGAAGTGGCGAATAAAGTGCACTATTAAACTTCTAGGCTAGGGCGAACAGAGACCCGATCAGATCATTTTACATTATGGTTAAGAAAAGAATTCGCGGCATCACAAAGCGAGTGAAATGCACCATTAGACTTCTATGGTAGGGGGAACAGAGACCCGATTAGATCATTTTACATTAAGGTTAATATAAGGATTCACGGAAATTCTATCACATTTGTTCAATTTACGTCGCTCCTATTTCAGATATCGTATTGGGCTATGCGGCATCTCAAAGCGCATGAAATGGCGAGTAAAATGCACTATTAAACTTCTATGGTAGGGCGAACAGAGACCCGATTAGATCATTTTACATTAAGGTTAATATAAGGATTCACGGAAATTCTATCACATTTGTTCAATTTACGTTGCTTCTATTTCAGACAGCGTATTGGGCTATGCGGCATCTCAAAGCGCATGAAATGGCGAGTAAAATGCACTATTAAACTTCTAGGGTAGGGCAAACAGAGACCCGATGAGATCATTTTATATTATGGTTAATTTAAGAATTCAGCGAAATTCTATCACATTTGTTCAATTTACGTCGCTCCTATTTCAGATAGCGTATTGGGCTAAGCGGCATCTCAAAGCGCATGAAATGCCGAATAAAATGCACTATTAAACTTCTAGGCTAGGGCGAACAGAGACCCGATTAGATCATTTTACATTATGGTTAATAAAAGAATTCAGCGAAATTCTATCACATTTGTTCAATTTACATCGCTCCTATTTCAGATAGCGTATTGGGATAAGGGGCATCTCAATGCTCATGAAATGACGAGTAGAATGCACTATTAAACTTTTAGGGTAGGGCAAACAGGGACCCGATTAGATCATCTAATATTATGGTTAATTTAAGAATTCAGCAAAATTCTATCACATTTGTTCAATTTACGTCGCTCCTATTTCAGATAGCGTATTGGGGTAAGCGGCATCTCAATGCTCATGAAATGACGAGTAAAATGCACTATTAAAATTTCTAGGGTAGGGCAAACAGAGACACGATTAGATCATCTAATATTATGGTTAATTTAAGAATTCAGCAAAATTCTATCACATTTGTTCAATTTACGTCGCTCCTATTTCAGATAGCGTATTGGGGTAAGCGGCATCTCAAAGCGCATGAAATCGCGAATAATATGCGCTATTAAACTTCTAGGCTAGGGCGAACAGAGACCCGATTAGATCATTTTACAATATGGTTCATAAAAGAATTCAGCGTAATTCTATCACATTTGTTCAACGTACGTCGCTCCTATTTCAGATAGCGTACTGGGCTAGGCGGCATCTTAAAGCGCGTGGAATGGCGGGTAATATGCACTATTAAACTTCTATGATAGGGCTATCAGAGTCCCGATTAGATCATTTTATATTTTGGTTACTATAAGAATTCAGCGAAATACTATCACATCTGTTCAATTTACGTCGCTCCTATTTCAGATAGCCAATTGGGCAAAGCGGCATCTCAAAGCGCATGAAATGGCGAGTAAAATGCACTATTAAACTTCTAGGGTATGGCAAACAGAGACCCGATTAGATCATTTTATATTATGGTTAATTTAAGAATTCAGCGAAATACTATCACATTTGTTCAATTTACGTCGCTCCTATTTCAGATAGCTAATTGGGCAAAGCGGCATCTCAAAGCGCATGAAATGACGAGTGAAATGCACTATTAATCTTCTAGGGTAGAGCGAACAGAGACCCGATTAGAACACTTTACATTAAGGTTAATATAAGAATTCAGCGAAAGTCTCTCACATTTGTTCAATTTACGTCGCTGATATTTCAGATAGCGTATTGGGCTAAGCGGCATCTCAATGCGCATGAAATGGCGAGTAAAATGCACTATTAAACTTCTAGGATAAGGCAAACGGAGAACCGATTCGATCATTTTATATTACGGTTAATATAAGAATTCAGCGTAATTCTATCACATTTGTTCAATTTACGTCGCTCCAATTTCAGATAGCGTACTGGGCTAGGCGGCATCTTAAAGCGTGTGGAAAGCCGAGCTAAATGCACTATTAAACTTCTATGATAGGGCAATCAGAGACCCGACTAGATCATTTTATATTGTGGTTAATATAAGAATTCAGCGAAATTATATCACATTTGTTCAATTTACATCGCTCCTATTTCAGATAGCGTATTGGGATAAGGGGCATCTCAATGCTCATGAAATGACGAGTAAAATGCACTATTAAACTTCTAGGGTAGGGCAAACAGAGACCCGATTAGATCAGCTAATATTATGGTTAATTTAAGAATTCAGCAAAATTCTATCACATTTGTTCAATTTACGTCGCTCCTATTTCAGATAGCGTATTGGGGTAAGCGGCATCTCAAAGCGCATGAAATCGCGAATAATATGCGCTATTAAACTTCTAGGCTAGGGCGAACAGAGACCCGATTAGATCATTTTACAATATGGTTCATAAAAGAATTCAGCGTAATTCTATCACATTTGTTCAACGTACGTCGCTCCTATTTCAGATAGCGTACTGGGCCAGACGGCATCTTAAAGCGCGTGGAATGGCGGGTAAAATGCACTATTAAACTTCTATGATAGGGCTATCAGAGACCCGATTAGATCATTTTATATTTTGGTTAATATAAGAATTCAGCGAAATTCTATCACATTTGTTCAACTTACGTCGCTCCTATTTCAGATAGCGTATTGGGCTAAGCGGCATCTCAAAGCGCATGAAATGACGAGTGAAATGCACTATTAAACTTGTAGGATAAGGCAAACAGAGACCCGATTAGATCATTTTATATTTTGGTTACTATAAGAATTCAGCGAAATACTATCACATTTGTTCAATTTACGTCGCTCCTATTTCAGATAGCGTACTGGGCTAGGCGGCATCTTAAAGCGTGTGGAAAGGCGAGCTAAATGCACTATTAAACTTCTATGATAGGGCTATCAGAGACCCGACTAGTTCATTTTATATTTTGGTTAATATAAGAATTCAGCGAAATACTATCACATTTGTTCAATTTACGTCGCTCCTATTTCAGATAGCTTATTGGGCTAAGCGGCATCTCAAAGCGCATGAAATGACGAGTGAAATGCACTATTAATCTCCTAGGGTAAGGCAAACAGAGACCAGATTAGATGATTTTATATTTTGGTTACTATAAGAATTCAGCGAAATACTATCACATCTGTTCAATTTACGTCGCTCCTATTTCAGATAGCCAATTGGGCAAAGCGGCATCTCAAAGCGCATGAAATGGCGAGTAAAATGCACTATTAAACTTCTAGGGTAAGGCAAACAGAGACCCGATTAGATCATTTTATATTATGGTTAATTTAAGAATTCAGCGAAATACTATCACATTTGTTCAATTTACGTCGCTCCTATTTCAGATAGCTAATTGGGCAAAGCGGCATCTCAAAGCGCATGAAATGACGAGTGAAATGCACTATTAATCTTCTAGGGTAGGGCGAACAGAGACCCGATTAGAACACTTTACATTAAGGTTAATATAAGAATTCAGCGAAAGTCTCTCACATTTGTTCAATTTACGTCGCTGATATTTCAGCTAGCGTATTGGGCTAAGCGGCATCTCAATGCGCATGAAATGGCGAGTAAAATGCACTATTAAACTTCTAGGATAAGGCAAACAGAGACCCGATTCGATCATTTTATGTTACGGTTAATATAAGAATTCAGCGTAATTCTATCACATTTGTTCAATTTACGTCGCTCCAATTCCAGATAGCGTACTGGGCTAGGCGGCATCTTAAAGCGTGTGGATAGGCGAGCTAAATGCACTATTAAACTTCTATGATAGGGCAATCAGAGACCCGACTAGTTCATTTTATATTTTGGTTAATATAAGAATTCAGCGAAATACTATCACATTTGTTCAATTTACGTCGCTCCTATTTCAGATAGCTTATTGGGCTAAGCGGCATCTCAAAGCGCATGAAATGACGAGTGAAATGCACTATTAATCTTCTAGGGTAAGGCAAACAGAGACCAGATTAGATGATTTTATATTTTGGTTACTATAAGAATTCAGCGAAATACTATCACATCTGTTCAATTTACGTCGCTCCTATTTCAGATAGCCAATTGGGCAAAGCGGCATCTCAAAGCGCATGAAATGGCGAGTAAAATGCACTATTAAACTTCTAGGGTAAGGCAAACAGAGACCCGATTAGATCATTTTATATTATGGTTAATTTAAGAATTCAGCGAAATACTATCACATTTGTTCAATTTACGTCGCTCCTATTTCAGATAGCTAATTGGGCAAAGCGGCATCTCAAAGCGCATGAAATGACGAGTGAAATGCACTATTAATCTTCTAGGGTAGGGCGAACAGAGACCCGATTAGAACACTTTACATTAAGGTTAATATAAGAATTCAGCGAGATTCTATCACACTTGTTCAATTTGCGTCGCTTCTATTTCAGACAGCGTACTGGGCTAGGCGGCATCTTAAAGCGCGTGGAATGGCGAGTAAAATGCACTATTAACCTTCTATGATAGGGCAATCAGAGACTAGATTAGATCATTTTATACTTTGGTTAATATAAGAATTCAGCGAAATTCTATCACATTTGTTCAATTTACGTCGCTCCTACTTCAGATAGCGTATTGGGCTAAGCGGCATCTCAAAGCGCATGAAATGACGAGTGAAATGCACTATTCAACTTCTAGGGTAGGGCAAACAGGGACCCGATTAGATCATTTTATATTATGGTTAATTTAAGAATTCAGCAAAATTCTATCACATCTGTTCAATTTACGTCGCTCCTATTTCAGATAGCGTATTCGGCTAAGCGGCATCTCAAAGCGCATAAAATGGCGAATAAAATGCACTATTAAACTACTAGGCCAGGGCGAACAGAGACCCGATTAGATCATTTTATATTATGGTTAATTTAAGAATTCAGCAAAATTCTCTCACATTTGTTCAATTTACGTCGTTCCTATTTCAGATAGCGTCCTGGGCTAAGCGGCATCTAAAAGCGCATGAAATGGCGAGTATAATGCACTATTATACTTCTAGGATAAGGCAAACAGAGACCCGATTAGATCATTTTATATTACGGTTAATATAAGAATGCAGCGTGAATCTATCACATTTGTTCAAGTTACGTCGCTCCTATTTCAGATAGCGTACTGGGCTAGGCGGCATCTTAAAGCTCGTGGAATGGCGAGTAAAATGCACTATTAAACTTCTATGATAGGGCAATCAGAGACCCGATTAGATCATTTTATATTTTGCTTTATATAAGAATTCAACGAAATTCTATCACATTTGTAAAATTTACGTCGCTCCTATTACAGATAGCTTATTGGTCTTAGCGGCATCTCAAAGCGCATGAAATGACGAGTGAAATGCACGATTAAACTTCTAGGGTAGGGCAAACAGAGACCCGATTAGATCACTTTATATTATGGTTAATTTAAGAATTCAGCAAAATTCTATCACATTTGCTCAATTTACGTCGCTCCTATTTCAGATAGCGTACTGAGCTAGGCGGCATCTTAAAGCGCGTGGAATGGCGAGTAAAATGCACTACTAAACTTCTATGATAGGGCAATCAGAGACCCGATTAGATCATTTTATATTTTGTTTAATATAAGATTTCAGGGAAATAGAATCACATTTGTACAATTTGCGTCGCTCCTTTTTCAGATAGCGTATTCAGCTAAGCGGCATCGCAAAGCGCATGAAGTGGCGAATAAAGTGCACTATTAAACTTCTAGGCTAGGGCGAACAGAGACCCGATCAGATCATTTTACATTATGGTTAAGAAAAGAATTCGCGGCATCACAAAGCGAGTGAAATGCACCATTAGACTTCTATGGTAGGGGGAACAGAGACCCGATTAGATCATTTTACATTAAGGTTAATATAAGGATTCACGGAAATTCTATCACATTTGTTCAATTTACGTCGCTCCTATTTCAGATATCGTATTGGGCTATGCGGCATCTCAAAGCGCATGAAATGGCGAGTAAAATGCACTATTAAACTTCTATGGTAGGGCGAACAGAGACCCGATTAGATCATTTTACATTAAGGTTAATATAAGGATTCACGGAAATTCTATCACATTTGTTCAATTTACGTTGCTTCTATTTCAGACAGCGTATTGGGCTATGCGGCATCTCAAAGCGCATGAAATGGCGAGTAAAATGCACTATTAAACTTCTAGGGTAGGGCAAACAGAGACCCGATGAGATCATTTTATATTATGGTTAATATAAGAATTCAGCGAAATTCTATCACATTTGTTCAATTTACGTCGCTCCTATTTCAGATAGCGTATTGGGCTAAGCGGCATCTCAAAGCGCATGAAATGCCGAATAAAATGCACTATTAAACTTCTAGGCTAGGGCGAACAGAGACCCGATTAGATCATTTTACATTATGGTTAATAAAAGAATTCAGCGAAATTCTATCACATTTGTTCAATTTACATCGCTCCTATTTCAGATAGCGTATTGGGATAAGGGGCATCTCAATGCTCATGAAATGACGAGTAAAATGCACTATTAAACTTCTAGGGTAGGGCAAACAGAGACCCGATTAGATCATCTTATATTATGGTTAATTTAAGAATTCAGCAAAATTCTATCACATTTGTTCAATTTACGTCGCTCCTATTTCAGATAGCGTATTGGGGTAAGCGGCATCTCAATGCTCATGAAATGACGAGTAAAATGCACTATTAAAATTTCTAGGGTAGGGCAAACAGAGACACGATTAGATCATCTAATATTATGGTTAATTTAAGAATTCAGCAAAATTCTATCACATTTGTTCAATTTACGTCGCTCCTATTTCAGATAGCGTATTGGGGTAAGCGGCATCTCAAAGCGCATGAAATCGCGAATAATATGCGCTATTAAACTTCTAGGCTAGGGCGAACAGAGACCCGATTAGATCATTTTACAATATGGTTCATAAAAGAATTCAGCGTAATTCTATCACATTTGTTCAACGTACGTCGCTCCTATTTCAGATAGCGTACTGGGCTAGGCGGCATCTTAAAGCGCGTGGAATGGCGGGTAATATGCACTATTAAACTTCTATGATAGGGCTATCAGAGTCCCGATTAGATCATTTTATATTTTGGTTACTATAAGAATTCAGCGAAATACTATCACATCTGTTCAATTTACGTCGCTCCTATTTCAGATAGCCAATTGGGCAAAGCGGCATCTCAAAGCGCATGAAATGGCGAGTAAAATGCACTATTAAACTTCTAGGGTAAGGCAAACAGAGACCCGATTAGATCATTTTATATTATGGTTAATTTAAGAATTCAGCGAAATACTATCACATTTGTTCAATTTACGTCGCTCCTATTTCAGATAGCTAATTGGGCAAAGCGGCATCTCAAAGCGCATGAAATGACGAGTGAAATGCACTATTAATCTTCTAGGGTAGAGCGAACAGAGACCCGATTAGAACACTTTACATTAAGGTTAATATAAGAATTCAGCGAAAGTCTCTCACATTTGTTCAATTTACGTCGCTGATATTTCAGATAGCGTATTGGGCTAAGCGGCATCTCAATGCGCATGAAATGGCGAGTAAAATGCACTATTAAACTTCTAGGATAAGGCAAACGGAGAACCGATTCGATCATTTTATATTACGGTTAATATAAGAATTCAGCGTAATTCTATCACATTTGTTCAATTTACGTCGCTCCAATTTCAGATAGCGTACTGGGCTAGGCGGCATCTTAAAGCGTGTGGAAAGCCGAGCTAAGTGCACTATTAAACTTCTATGATAGGGCAATCAGAGACCCGACTAGATCATTTTATATTGTGGTTAATATAAGAATTCAGCGAAATTATATCACATTTGTTCAATTTACATCGCTCCTATTTCAGATAGCGTATTGGGATAAGGGGCATCTCAATGCTCATGAAATGACGAGTAAAATGCACTATTAAACTTCTAGGGTAGGGCAAACAGAGACCCGATTAGATCAGCTAATATTATGGTTAATTTAAGAATTCAGCAAAATTCTATCACATTTGTTCAATTTACGTCGCTCCTATTTCAGATAGCGTATTGGGGTAAGCGGCATCTCAAAGCGCATGAAATCGCGAATAATATGCGCTATTAAACTTCTAGGCTAGGGCGAACAGAGACCCGATTAGATCATTTTACAATATGGTTCATAAAAGAATTCAGCGTAATTCTATCACATTTGTTCAACGTACGTCGCTCCTATTTCAGATAGCGTACTGGGCTAGACGGCATCTTAAAGCGCGTGGAATGGCGGGTAAAATGCACTATTAAACTTCTATGATAGGGCTATCAGAGACCCGATTAGATCATTTTATATTTTGGTTAATATAAGAATTCAGCGAAATTCTATCACATTTGTTCAACTTACGTCGCTCCTATTTCAGATAGCGTATTGGGCTAAGCGGCATCTCAAAGCGCATGAAATGACGAGTGAAATGCACTATTAAACTTGTAGGATAAGGCAAACAGAGACCCGATTAGATCATTTTATATTTTGGTTAATATAAGAATTCAGCGAAATACTATCACATTTGTTCAATTTACGTCGCTCCAATTTCAGATAGCGTACTGGGCTAGGCGGCATCTTAAAGCGTGTGGATAGGCGAGCTAAATGCACTATTAAACTTCTATGATAGGGCAATCAGAGACCCGACTAGTTCATTTTATATTTTGGTTAATATAAGAATTCAGCGAAATTCTATCACATTTGTTCAATTTACGTCGCTCCTATTTCAGATAGCTTATTGGGCTAAGCGGCATCTCAAAGCGCATGAAATGACGAGTGAAATGCACTATTAATCTTCTAGGGTAAGGCAAACAGAGACCAGATTAGATGATTTTATATTATGGTTAATATAAGAATTCAGCGAAATACTATCACATCTGTTCAATTTACGTCGCTCCTATTTCAGATAGCCAATTGGGCAAAGCGGCATCTCAAAGCGCATGAAATGTCGAGTAAAATGCACTATTAAACTTCTAGGGTAAGGCAAACAGAGACCCGATTAGATCATTTTATATTATGGTTAATTTAAGAATTCAGCGAAATACTATCACATTTGTTCAATTTACGTCGCTCCTATTTCAGATAGCTAATTGGGCAAAGCGGCATCTCAAAGCGCATGAAATGACGAGTGAAATGCACTATTAATCTTCTAGGGTAGGGCGAACAGAGACCCGATTAGAACACTTTACATTAAGGTTAATATAAGAATTCAGCGAAAGTCTCTCACATTTGTTCAATTTACGTCGCTGATATTTCAGATAGCGTATTGGGCTAAGCGGCATCTCAATGCGCATGAAATGGCGAGTAAAATGCACTATTAAACTTCTAGGATAAGGCAAACAGAGACCCGATTCGATCATTTTATGTTACGGTTAATATAAGAATTCAGCGTAATTCTATCACATTTGTTCAATTTACGTCGCTCCAATTCCAGATAGCGTACTGGGCTAGGCGGCATCTTAAAGCGTGTGGATAGGCGAGCTAAATGCACTATTAAACTTCTATGATAGGGCAATCAGAGACCCGAGTAGATCATTTTATATTTTGGTTAATATAAGAATTCAGCGAAATACTATCACATTTGTTCAATTTACGTCGCTCCTATTTCAGATAGCTTATTGGGCTAAGCGGCATCTCAAAGCGCATGAAATGACGAGTGAAATGCACTATTAATCTTCTAGGGTAAGGCAAACAGAGACCAGATTAGATGATTTTATATTTTGGTTACTATAAGAATTCAGCGAAATACTATCACATCTGTTCAATTTACGTCGCTCCTATTTCAGATAGCCAATTGGGCAAAGCGGCATCTCAAAGCGCATGAAATGGCGAGTAAAATGCACTATTAAACTTCTAGGGTAAGGCAAACAGAGACCCGATTAGATCATTTTATATTATGGTTAATTTAAGAATTCAGCGAAATACTATCACATTTGTTCAATTTACGTCGCTCCTATTTCAGATAGCTAATTGGGCAAAGCGGCATCTCAAAGCGCATGAAATGACGAGTGAAATGCACTATTAATCTTCTAGGGTAGGGCGAACAGAGACCCGATTAGAACACTTTACATTAAGGTTAATATAAGAATTCAGCGAAAGTCTCTCACATTTGTTCAATTTACGTCGCTGATATTTCAGATAGCGTATTGTGCTAAGCGGCATCTCAATGCGAATGAAATGGCGAGTAAAATGCACTATTAAACTTCTAGGATAAGGCAAACAGAGACCCGATTCGATCATTTTATATTACGGTTAATATAAGAATTCAGCGTAATTCTATCACATTTGTTCAATTTACGTCGCTCCAATTCCAGATAGCGTACTGGGCTAGGCGGCATCTTAAAGCGTGTGGAAAGCCGAGCTAAATGCACTATTAAACTTCTATGATAGGGCAATCAGAGACCCGACTAGATCATTTTATATTTTGGTTAATATAAGAATTCAGCGAAATTCTATCACATTTGTTCAATTTACGTTGCTCCTATTTCAGATAGCTTATTGGGCTAAGCGGCATCTCAAAGCGCATGAAATGACGAGTGAAATGCACTATTAAACTTCTAGGGTAAGGCGAACTAAGATCCGATTAGATCATTTTACATTAAGGTTAATATAAGAATTCAGCGTAATTCTATCACATTTGTTCAATTTACGTCGCTCATATTTCAGATAGCATATTGGGCTAAGCGGCATCTGAAAGCTCACGAAATGGCGAGTAAAATGCCCTATTAAACTTCTAGGGTAGGGCAAACAGAGACCCGATTAGATCATTTTATATTTTGGTTAATATAAGAATTCAGCGAAGTTCTATCACATTTGTTCAACTTACGTCGCTCCTATTTCAGATAGCGTATTGGCCTAAGCGGCATCTCAAAGCGCATGAAATGACGAGTGAAATGCACTATTAATCTTCAAGGGTAGGGCGAACAGAGGCCCGATCAGAACATTTTACATTAAGGTTAATATAAGAATTCAGCGAAATTCTCTCACATTTGTTCAATTAACGTCGCTCCTATTTCAGATAGCTTATTGGGCAAAGCGGCATCTCAAAGCGCAAGAAATGGCGAGTAAAATGCACTACCAAACTTCTAGGGTAGGGCAAACAGAGACCCGATTAGATCATTTTATATTACGGTTAATATAAGAATTCAGCGTAATTCTATCACATTTGTTCAATTTACGTCGCTCCAATTTCAGATAGCGTACTGGGCTAGGCGGCATCTTAAAGCGTGTGGATAGGCGAGCTAAATGCACTATTAAACTTCTATGATAGGGCAATCAGAGACCCGACTAGTTCATTTTATATTTTGGTTAATATAAGAATTCAGCGAAATTCTATCACATTTGTTCAATTTACGTCGCTCCTATTTCAGATAGCTTATTGGGCTAAGCGGCATCTCAAAGCGCATGAAATGACGAGTGAAATGCACTATTAATCTTCTAGGGTAAGGCAAACAGAGACCAGATTAGATGATTTTATATTTTGGTTACTATAAGAATTCAGCGAAATACTATCACATCTGTTCAATTTACGTCGCTCCTATTTCAGATAGCCAATTGGGCAAAGCGGCATCTCAAAGCGCATGAAATGGCGAGTAAAATGCACTATTAAACTTCTAGGGTAAGGCAAACAGAGACCCGATTAGATCATTTTATATTATGGTTAATTTAAGAATTCTGCGGAATACTATCACATTTGTTCAATTTACGTCGCTCCTATTTCAGATAGCTAATTGGGCAAAGCGGCATCTCAAAGCGCATGAAATGACGAGTGAAATGCACTATTAATCTTCTAGGGTAGGGCGAACGGAGACCCGATTAGAACACTTTACATTAAGGTTAATATAAGAATTCAGCGTAAATCTCTCACATTTGTTCAATTTACGTCGCTGATATTTCAGATAGCGTATTGGGCTAAGCGGCATCTCAATGCGCATGAAATGGCGAGTAAAATGCACTATTAAACTTCTAGGATAAGGCAAACAGAGACCCGATTCGATCATTTTATATTACGGTTAATATAAGAATGCAGCGTAATTCTATCACATTTGTTCAATTTACGTCGCTCATATTTCAGATAGCATATTGGGCTAAGCGGCATCTGAAAGCGCACGAAATGGCGAGTAAAATGCCCTATTAAACTTCTAGGGTAGGGCAAACAGAGACCCGATTAGATCATTTTATATTTTGGTTAATATAAGAATTCAGCGAAATTCTATCACATTTGTTCAACTTACGTCGCTCCTATTTCAGATAGCATATTGGGCTAAGCGGCATCTCAAAGCGCATGAAATGCCGAATAAAATGCACTATTAAACTTCTAGGCTAGGGCGAACAGAGACCGGATAAGATCATTTTATATTATGGTTAATTTAAGAATTCAGCGAAACTCTATCACATTTGTTCAATTTACGTCGCTCCTATTTCAGATAGCGTATTGGGGTAAGCGGCATCTCAAAGCGCATGAAATGGCGAGTAAAATGCACTATTAACCTTCAAGGGTAGGGCGAACAGTGACCCGATTAGATCATTTTACATTAAGGTTAATATAAGGATTCACGGAAATTCTATCACATTTGTTCAATTTACGTTGCTTCTATTTCAGACAGCGTATTGGGCTATGCGGCATCTCAAAGCGCATGAAATGGCGAGTAAAATGCACTATTAAACTTCTAGGGTAGGGCAAACAGAGACCCGATGAGATCATTTTATATTATGGTTAATTTAAGAATTCAGCGAAATTCTATCACATTTGTTCAATTTACGTCGCTCCTATTTCAGATAGCGTATTGGGCTAAGCGGCATCTCAAAGCGCATGAAATGCCGAATAAAATGCACTATTAAACTTCTAGGCTAGGGCGAACAGAGACCCGATTAGATCATTTTACATTATGGTTAATAAAAGAATTCAGCGAAATTCTATCACATTTGTTCAATTTACATCGCTCCTATTTCAGATAGCGTATTGGGATAAGGGGCATCTCAATGCTCATGAAATGACGAGTAAAATGCACTATTAAACTTCTAGGGTAGGGCAAACAGAGACCCGATGAGATCATTTTATATTATGGTTAATTTAAGAATTCAGCGAAATTCTATCACATTTGTTCAATTTACGTCGCTCCTATTTCAGATAGCGTATTGGGGTAAGCGGCATCTCAATGCTCATGAAATGACGAGTAAAATGCACTATTAAAATTTCTAGGGTAGGGCAAACAGAGACCCGATTAGATCATCTAATATTATGGTTAATTTAAGAATTCAGCAAAATTCTATCACATTTGTTCAATTTACGTCGCTCCTATTTCAGATAGCGTATTGGGGTAAGCGGCATCTCAAAGCGCATGAAATCGCGAATAATATGCGCTATTAAACTTCTAGGCTAGGGCGAACAGAGACCCGATTAGATCATTTTACAATATGGTTCATAAAAGAATTCAGCGTAATTCTATCACATTTGTTCAACGTACGTCGCTCCTATTTCAGATAGCGTACTGGGCTAGGCGGCATCTTAAAGCGCGTGGAATGGCGGGTAATATGCACTATTAAACTTCTATGATAGGGCTATCAGAGACCCGATTAGATCATTTTATATTTTGGTTACTATAAGAATTCAGCGAAATACTATCACATCTGTTCAATTTACGTCGCTCCTATTTCAGATAGCCAATTGGGCAAAGCGGCATCTCAAAGCGCATGAAATGGCGAGTAAAATGCACTATTAAACTTCTAGGGTAAGGCAAACAGAGACCCGATTAGATCATTTTATATTATGGTTAATTTAAGAATTCAGCGAAATACTATCACATTTGTTCAATTTACGTCGCTCCTATTTCAGATAGCTAATTGGGCAAAGCGGCATCTCAAAGCGCATGAAATGACGAGTGAAATGCACTATTAATCTTCTAGGGTAGAGCGAACAGAGACCCGATTAGAACACTTTACATTAAGGTTAATATAAGAATTCAGCGAAAGTCTCTCACATTTGTTCAATTTACGTCGCTGATATTTCAGATAGCGTATTGGGCTAAGCGGCATCTCAATGCGCATGAAATGGCGAGTAAAATGCACTATTAAACTTCTAGGATAAGGCAAACGGAGAACCGATTCGATCATTTTATATTACGGTTAATATAAGAATTCAGCGTAATTCTATCACATTTGTTCAATTTACGTCGCTCCAATTTCAGATAGCGTACTGGGCTAGGCGGCATCTTAAAGCGTGTGGAAAGCCGAGCTAAATGCACTATTAAACTTCTATGATAGGGCAATCAGAGACCCGACTAGATCATTTTATATTATGGTTAATATAAGAATTCAGCGAAATTATATCACATTTGTTCAATTTACATCGCTCCTATTTCAGATAGCGTATTGGGATAAGGGGCATCTCAATGCTCATGAAATGACGAGTAAAATGCACTATTAAACTTCTAGGGTAGGGCAAACAGAGACCCGATTAGATCAGCTAATATTATGGTTAATTTAAGAATTCAGCAAAATTCTATCACATTTGTTCAATTTACGTCGCTCCTATTTCAGATAGCGTATTGGGGTAAGCGGCATCTCAAAGCGCATGAAATCGCGAATAATATGCGCTATTAAACTTCTAGGCTAGGGCGAACAGAGACCCGATTAGATCATTTTACAATATGGTTCATAAAAGAATTCAGCGTAATTCTATCACATTTGTTCAACGTACGTCGCTCCTATTTCAGATAGCGTACTGGGCTAGACGGCATCTTAAAGCGCGTGGAATGGCGGGTAAAATGCACTATTAAAATTCTATGATAGGGCTATCAGAGACCCGATTAGATCATTTTATATTTTGGTTAATATAAGAATTCAGCGAAATTCTATCACATTTGTTCAACTTACGTCGCTCCTATTTCAGATAGCGTATTGGGCTAAGCGGCATCTCAAAGCGCATGAAATGACGAGTGAAATGCACTATTAAACTTGTAGGATAAGGCAAACAGAGACCCGATTAGATCATTTTATATTTTGGTTAATATAAGAATTCAGCGAAATACTATCACATTTGTTCAATTTACGTCGCTCCTATTTCAGATAGCTTATTGGGCTAAGCGGCATCTCAAAGCGCATGAAATGACGAGTGAAATGCACTATTAATCTCCTAGGGTAAGGCAAACAGAGACCAGATTAGATGATTTTATATTTTGGTTACTATAAGAATTCAGCGAAATACTATCACATCTGTTCAATTTACGTCGCTCCTATTTCAGATAGCCAATTGGGCAAAGCGGCATCTCAAAGCGCATGAAATGGCGAGTAAAATGCACTATTAAACTTCTAGGGTAAGGCAAACAGAGACCCGATTAGATCATTTTATATTATGGTTAATTTAAGAATTCAGCGAAATACTATCACATTTGTTCAATTTACGTCGCTCCTATTTCAGATAGCTAATTGGGCAAAGCGGCATCTCAAAGCGCATGAAATGACGAGTGAAATGCACTATTAATCTTCTAGGGTAGGGCGAACAGAGACCCGATTAGAACACTTTACATTAAGGTTAATATAAGAATTCAGCGAAAGTCTCTCACATTTGTTCAATTTACGTCGCTGATATTTCAGATAGCGTATTGGGCTAAGCGGCATCTCAATGCGAATGAAATGGCGAGTAAAATGCACTATTAAACTTCTAGGATAAGGCAAACAGAGACCCGATTCGATCATTTTATATTACGGTTAATATAAGAATTCAGCGTAATTCTATCACATTTGTTCAATTTACGTCGCTCCAATTCCAGATAGCGTACTGGGCTAGGCGGCATCTTAAAGCGTGTGGAAAGCCGACCTAAATGCACTATTAAACTTCTATGATAGGGCAATCAGAGACCCGACTAGATCATTTTATATTTTGGTTAATATAAGAATTCAGCGAAATTCTATCACATTTGTTCAATTTACGTCGCTGATATTTCAGATAGCGTATTGGGCTAAGCGGCATCTCAATGCGCATGAAATGGCGAGTAAAATGCACTATTAAACTTCTAGGATAAGGCAAACAGAGACCCGATTCGACCATTTTATATTACGGTTAATATAAGAATGCAGCGTAATTCTATCACATTTGTTCAATTTACGTCGCTCATATTTCAGATAGCATATTGGGCTAAGCGGCATCTGAAAGCGCACGAAATGGCGAGTAAAATGCCCTATTAAACTTCTAGGGTAGGGCAAACAGAGACCCGATTAGATCATTTTATATTTTGGTTAATATAAGAATTCAGCGAAATTCTATCACATTTGTTCAACTTACGTCGCTCCTATTTCAGATAGCATATTGGGCTAAGCGGCATCTCAAAGCGCATGAAATGACGAGTGAAATGCACTATTAATCTTCAAGGGTAGGGCGAACAGAGGCCCGATTAGAACATTTTACATTAAGGTTAATATAAGAATTCAGCGAAATTCTCTCACATTTGTTCAATTAACGTCGCTCCTATTTCAGATAGCTTATTGGGCAAAGCGGCATCTCAAAGCGCAAGAAATGGCGAGTAAAATGCACTACTAAACTTCTAGGGTAGGGCAAACAGAGACCCGATTAGATCATTTTATATTATGGTTAATTTAAGAATTCAGCGAAATTCTATCACATTTGTTCAATTTACGTCGCTCCTATTTCAGATAGCGTATTGGGCTAAGCGGCATCTTAAAGCGCGTGGAATGGCGGGTAAAATGCACTATTAAACTTCTATGATAGGGCTATCAGAGACCCGATTAGATCATTTTATATTTTGGTTAATATAAGAATCCAGCGAAATTCTATCACAGTCGTTCAATTTACGTCGCTCCTATTTCAGAAAGCGTATTGGGCTAAGCGCCATCTCAAAGCGCATGAAATGGCGAGTAAAATGCACTATTAAACTTCTAGGGTAGGGCAAACAGAGACCCGATTAGATCATTTTATATTATGGTTAACTTACGAATTCAGCCAAATTCTATCACATTTGTTCAATTTACGTCGCTCCTATTTCAGATAGCGTCCTGGGCTAGGCGGAATCTTAAAGCGCGTGGATTGGCGAGTAAAATGCACTATTAAACTTCTATGATAGGGCAATCAGAGACCCGATTAGATCATTTTATATTTTGGTTAATATAAGAATTCAGCGAAATTCTATCACAATTGTTCTATTTACGTCGCTCCTATTTCAGATAGCGCATTGGGCTAAGCGGCATCTCAAAGCGCATGAAATGGCGAGTGAAATGCACTATTAAACTTCTAGGGTAGGGCGAATAGAGACCCGATTAGATCATTTTACTTTAAGGTTAATATAAGTATTCAGGGAAATTCTATCATATTTGTTCAATTTACGTCGCTCCTATTTCAGATAGCGTATTGGGCTAAGCGGCATCTCAAAGCGCATGAAATGGCGAGTAAAATGCACTGTTAAACTTCTAGGGTAGGGCAAACAGAGACCCGATTAGATCATTTCATATTATGGTTTATTTAAGGATTCAGAAAAATTCTATCACATTTGTTCAATTTACGTCGCTGATATTTCAGATAGCGTATTGGGCTAAGCGGCATCTCAATGCGCATGAAATGGCGAGTAAAATGCACTATTAAATTTCTAGGATAAGGCAAACAGAGACCCGATTAGATCATTTTATATTACGGTTAATATAAGAATTCAGCGAAACTCTATCATATTTGTTCAATTTACGTCGCTCCTATTTCAGATAGCGTATTGGGCTAAGCGGCATCTCAATGCGCAAGAAATGGCGAGTAAAATGCACTATTAAACTTCTAGGATAAGGCAAACAGAGACCCGATTAGATCATTTTATATTACGGTTAATAGAAGAATTCAGCGTAATTCTATCACATTTGTTCAACTTACGTCGCTCCTATTTCAGGTAGCGTACTGGGCTAGGCGGCATCTTAAAGCGTGTGGAAAGGCGAGCTAAATGCACTATTAAACTTCTAGGGTAGGGCAAACAGAGACCGGATAAGATCATTTTATATTATGGTTAATTTAAGAATTCAGCGAAACTCTATCACATTTGTTCAATTTACGTCGCTCCTATTTCAGATAGCGTATTGGGGTAAGCGGCATCTCAAAGCGCATGAAATGGCGAGTAAAATGCACTATTAACCTTCAAGGGTAGGGCGAACAGTGACCCGATTAGATCATTTTACATTAAGGTTAATATAAGGATTCACGGAAATTCTATCACATTTGTTCAATTTACGTTGCTTCTATTTCAGACAGCGTATTGGGCTATGCGGCATCTCAAAGCGCATGAAATGGCGAGTAAAATGCACTATTAAACTTCTAGGGTAGGGCAAACAGAGACCCGATGAGATCATTTTATATTATGGTTAATTTAAGAATTCAGCGAAATTCTATCACATTTGTTCAATTTACGTCGCTCCTATTTCAGATAGCGTATTGAGCTAAGCGGCATCTCAAAGCGCATGAAATGCCGAATAAAATGCACTATTAAACTTCTAGGCTAGGGCGAACAGAGACCCGATTAGATCATTTTACATTATGGTTAATAAAAGAATTCAGCGAAATTCTATCACATTTGTTCAATTTACATCGCTCCTATTTCAGATAGCGTATTGGGATAAGGGGCATCTCAATGCTCATGAAATGACGAGTAAAATGCACTATTAAACTTCTAGGGTAGGGCAAACAGAGACCCGATTAGATCAGCTAATATTATGGTTAATTTAAGAATTCAGCAAAATTCTATCACATTTGTTCAATTTACGTCGCTCCTATTTCAGATAGCGTATTGGGGTAAGCGGCATCTCAAT